>JAKCPB010001144.1:0-267344 GCA_021442155.1 Cymbidium sinense | reverse complement strand
TTTGATATCTCGTTATATATATACATATATATTCTTTAGGTTAAGAACTCTTAACTTCCAATCACTATAATAATATCATGAGATAGTAGAATTGGAGTCAATGCTATAACTACTAAGTTTCTAGTCATATCATTCATGAATTATCCTTTTAGAACTTTTGTTTTACTATTATCTACTCCAAAGACTTGTCAAAAGTAGACTCAAAATTTATTTCATATATTCTTTTTTTCTCTCCTTTTCTTTAAATTTACACCTCGTACACATGATTTATCCTTTGGATTCCAAATCAATGTGTATTATTGGTGCTTTACTTTTTCTCTTTTTCTCTTTTTCTTCTTTTCTATCTCTTCTTCTCTTTTTTTCATTCATTTTTTTAATTTTTCTTTTCTTTCTTTTCTCTTTTTGTTTCATTTTTTCTCTCCTTTTTTTGAGTCTTTGTTTATATTGTGTTCTCTGGATTGTTTGTCTTTTCTTTCCATAAGATATTCTATGTCGAGTATGACTTGAGGAGTTTGCCACTAATTATGCAAGGAAGAATCAGGTTAAGTTCTGATCAAACACTCCTCTATCTCCTTAGAGAAGGTTAGGGTGCACTCATTATTTTAGCTTAGTGGGCAACCTTCCAAGATAGTTTAGGACCTTATGATTAACCTTTAGAATAGTTTGATGCCCTTATTTTGGATTATGAGGTGTATCTTAAGAAGGATTTAGAATTTGATTATTTCCAATGACTAATTTTCTTTTTCCTTTGGTCTTGATGAAATTGGTAGGACCACCACTATAATTGGCTTATGATATCTTCTAAAAGAGAGGTAGAATTGATGTCTACCTACTCTTTTATGGTGCCCAAAATTTCTTCTATTAGATTTGATGATTCTAACTCTTTGTTGATAGTGACACCATGAAAGTTTAGAATGGGGTATTATCTCTGCGGTTGAAATCCTTAAAGACATCAAGTCCATCGGTACTACTATTTTATGGATTACGACCGTTATTGTGATAGTCATTTTGGGAGTTGTCTTCTTTTGGGAATTAGGATTCAGATCATTTGAGTCATACTTATCTAGAATGGATAAGACATACTCAAAATCCTTATTGATCTTATTCTTGGCTTTCAAAGGAAATTTTATGGCCTTTCTCCTTTGGTTAGGAAACTTAATCAGACTAGGTCTGAAGAAGTGGCTTCTTGCGCCACCTCCTCTCTAATGGTCATGAGGCTGGAATCTGCATTGCTAGAAAGAGAACCATATCGACATTTCTTGAATGTTGTTTACTTGAATTGTTAACTTGATTTGATTGTTGAATTGGAACCCTCATTTAACAAATTTAGGTAAACTAAATGGGGTTCAAATATAGAGAGATTTTTTTTTTTTTTGGAGGTGTTGACCTCATTTTTAGAATGAGCTCTCAACCCCTCCATCATAGACATAAGATTCCTCTTAGACTTTAAGAGTTCCTTAGTCATAAGACACATCTAGTGATTAGGTGGATACTCAAACCTAGTAGAGACTTAGAAGAGTTATCCAGGAATAGGTCATGCCTTGGGTGTTAGGAAAATTTCCTACCCTTAACTTAAACCATTCCTCACTTTCCTTCTTTCAAGTCAAACTCCAAATCAATCTTAATTGATTTTCTCCAAATTTAAATCAACTCCATATGATTGAAATCCATGATTGAAACCCATGATCAAAATTCATTAAAATTTCTAAGTCCAAATTTTGCCAAAGTCCTTAATATTCTCTTAAGGACTTAACCAAAATCATGATCTAAATCAAATCAAATCTTTGAGATTTTCTCATAATCCATTTATATTCTAATTTATATTCACATATATAAATGAAATATAAATTCAAATCAATCAAACTAAACTCAAAATTCCAAATCAATTCATGAAATTTTCTTAAGTCCCTTAATTTTCCATTAATGGACATAGCCTAAACTTTGATCAAATCAATTCAAACTCATGGGATTTTCTCAAAACTCATTTATATTCTCATTTATATTCACATATATAAATGAAATATAAATATAAATCAATCAAATCAAAGGTAAAATTAAATTCCCAATTTGAAATCTCCTTAAGTCATTAATTTTCCATTAATGAACTTAGCCTAAATCTTGATCAAACCATATCAAAGTCATGGAATTTTCTCATAATTCATTTATATTCTCATTTATATTCACATATATAAATGAAATATAAATATAAATCAATCAAACCAACTTCAAAAATTCAAAACCCTACTCCAAATTTTTCTAAGTTCTTTAAATCCTTCTTAATGGACTTAGCCCAAATCATGATTAAACCACTTCAAATCCTTGAACTTTTCTTATGATCCATTTATATTCTGATTTATATTCACATATATAAATGAAATATAAATTGAAACAATCAAAACCTATTCCAAAATCAAACCCAAATCAACTCAAAATCCAATCTAAGCCTTTCAAGTCAAAATCTTGAACTTAGCCAAATCAACTTCAAAATAAATCAAACTCTTGATTTTCTCTCATGATTCAATCAACCTACAATCATGAGCTCATATATAAATCCAAACTTCAATCACTCAATCAAAACCCAAGTCAAAATCAAACCCAAAACCCTTCATATTCTTCCTTTGAATATGAAATTGTCAAATGGATCAAAACCCATTTGACTTCAAACCACTTGTAAATGGATTTATATTTCAATCATGAGTCCATTTACAAGATCAACCAACTTCAAATCAAGCTTTGACCAAGCCATTTGACTCACTTAGGCTCACTTGACCCAAAGTGACCTAAAGTACCATTATGAGCCAAATTTTGATCCTAACCAAATTGGATTGAACCAAACTCATATATCCTCTCATCATGATCAACATCATCATGTGATGATCAATCAATCAAATTGGGTCAAACCAAGTCAAACTAAGGGTTGACCAAGTCAACACTTAAAATGAAACCTAACATAGCCAAATTCCACCATAGGCCAAATTAATTGAAACCATTGATCTAAGTTCACTCATGACTTTTGTTTGAACCTGACCAAGCCAACCCTTGAGCCTAACCTAGCCTAATTAGCCACTTGACCCAACTTGACCCATTTTGACCTAAAGGGTCAAAATGTGTCAAAACTTGATATAAGCCAAATTGATCCAAACCAATGGGTCAAGTCCATTCCAAATCACTTGTGGAACTTGACTCCACCAATTAGACCTAACCTTGCCCAATTGACCTTAGACCCAACATGACTAAAGGGGTGTTGAGCCAAATTTGAACATAACCAAAATTGATTGGAAACAAAGATACCAATCCATTCCATATGACTTACCAAACCAAAACCTACCCTTGACCTACCTCAAATAGGTCAAATGGGTCAAATAGATCAACTTGACCCATTTGACCTAAATGAAGTCATATGAGCCAAATTCAAAACTATACCAAATTGAATCAAACCAAAACCACCAAAACATTTCAAATGGTCATATGAACTTGACCCAACCCTTGGTTTGACCCAATTTGACCTATTGGTCAACTTGACCCAAGTTGACCCATTTTGACCTAAATGGGTCAACATGAGCCAAACCTATCAAATGAATTCCAAATCTCATGAAACTTGGCCAAACCTAGTTTTCCACATACCCAAAGTGAAAAAAATAGCAAAATGACCATTCTACCCTAGGCATAGAACAAATTTTGGCTTAACCCATGGGTAATTTGGTCATACCCACTTCACATTCACGAGGCTTTCCTAAAAGCAAGAGGACCTAGGGAGAGTGGTGCACCCAACCCAATGGGTTTGGGTCAGCCCAATTGGTCCCTAGACCAAACCTGACCCTATGGGTCAAAATGCAAAATTCAAACTCCCTCTTAAACTCAAATTCAAGCACATGGGAGGTTGGAAATCCACTCTTTGGCTCAAACCAACCATGTGCACACCCTTAACAAATCAAACAACCCACTACCTATGATCAATTGGATCAAAATGGCAAGAGCATTGCCGACCATCCGATCCTTCAAGGGGGAGATATACTCCCCAATTCAATTCAACTTCCCTTCCCATTGATTGGAGCTAAGGAACTTAGAGTAAGCATCAGAAATTATTCCCAAGCTTCTTAGAGAGCATTTGAAAAGCCATTTCTCAATTTTCATACTTTGAAAATAGGGGAAGTCCATTGAAGAGCTAACTTCCTCTTCACTCAATCTCCATCCAATTGCTCTTGCATACTTCATCAAGGAGCTAAGTCGAGTGCACCCAAGCTTCCTTTGGAGTTCCCACATAAGGAAGGATTGAATTGGATCAAAATGAAGCTAAGGAAGAGGTTACCCATAGTAAGATCCACTCAACCTCAAGTGCTCAAAACTTCAGCAAGGCTTTGTCTCAATCAGATGAAGCTTCTCCAAGGGAAACGAGAGTCGGTGATCACCTCCAGCGAGGTATGGGATTTTTTGACCATTAAACTTAGTTTGGTGTGAAGCTTTATGAAAGAAATTTCCACTCTTTAGCTTTAGATGGTGTAGGTTGAGTTTGATTTGAATACATGCTAGATTGATCTTGGATCTTACCCTTGATGATGGATGATATCTATTCATCAAGGGGAAGAACTTGGGTGATCTCATCATCCATCCGCATTTTAGATGGATATTTAGATAGTTTAGAGATCTTAATCTTGATCACGGCGATCAAACCACGTCGCCACCATCTAGATTTGACTACTTAAGTAACCCCATTATGACGCATGTAAAGCACCGACCATCGCCATGCGTCACCGTAGGGGATTAGTTAAATGCTTAATTAATTTCTAATTAACATAAGAATATTCTAAAATTCATAACTCCCTCTTCAAAATTTAGGCAAATTAGAAATAAAATCCTTTGGAAAGATAATTAAACCTAGAATATTTTAAAATTAATTTCAATGGGTTTTGAATTATGCTTTCATCTGAATTTGGGTTTTATTAGAAAGTTTATTTTGCTAATTACTTTTTAATTTAGCCTCTGATTAATCCCAAATTTCTTGGGTATGTTTTAGGAGATGACTTCTACCTCCCCTAATTTTCTTGGGATTTATTGAAGGCTTGATTAGAAGAATCGCACATGAATTTCCTAATTACCCTCCTTATGTAATTAAGGATAATTAAGGTGTAATTAGTGATTTTAACCCATGATTAGGGTTGATTAAGGTCAGATCTAGTAAGTAGGAGGTTTATGGAATATTTTTTGGGGCATTTCCCCTAAGCTATTCCCTAAACCCCTTTTCTCTCCTTAATCTCCTTAATTAATTAATTCAATTATCAATTTAATTAATTTCTAAAAATTCTAAAAGTTCTAGAACTTAATTAATCTACTTTGGGTAGATCCTTAGGTGTTTAATAGCCTAAGTTCAATTAAGGAAATCAAAACCCAATTCACATGTGTGAAAGGGTGTTTTGAAATTACTTAAGCTAAACCCCTTAGCTTAATTAACTTTTAATTGTGAGCCAAATTGCATTAGGCCTCTTTCTTATTAGGTGCATTGAAAATTTAAATTCCTTGTGAGTTTTATGTCATCTCATTGGCTCATAATTATTTGGTTAATTGTTCTAAGGTGGTGTAGGTAAGGGTTAATTAAGTTACTTAATTCATACCCTAATCAATGCATAAAATGGATCTAATTATCTAAAAATTAAACAAAAATATCAAACACATGTGGGAATGGGTTAAAAATAGCAAACTCATCTCACCTTTTCAAAATTAAATCAAACTTCAAACTAAACAATAATCACTTTGAGTTCACTTTGATTTATTTTAAATTTTTTTATTCTATAAGAATGTCTTTAGGATTTAAGTGAAGTGAACTTGTTTACATGCTTTCATTGCTTTGAATCTTTCCCCAACATGTTATATTTGTATGTCATGTGGTTTCATGCATTCATACTTTTCAAATTCAAATTTAAAAATGAAATTGTTTACTTTATGTCAAGTTTGCATGTGTTGGCTAAAGTAGAAATATGAATGGCTATTATCACTACTAAATCCAAATTATTTTTAAAATGCATAAATCAAATACCAAATTTGAAAGTATGCTACTTATATTTTAATTCTGAATTTGCATGTGATAGATTATAAAGACATGCTTAGCATATGTTTCCTTTCTTTCTTATGTTGGTATAGTTTTGAATAGGAGTTTGTAAGATGTAGGGTTCATTTGAAAAGAACCCAACACTTACTTAATTCCATACCCTATTCATCCCTATGCTATCACTTAAGAAGGTTACCTATACTTGCATACATAAATTGCATAAATAAAATGAATCCATTAAACAACTTTTGCATTCTCCTTTTCTATTTCATTTCTTTTATACATATGTTTGTATTTAAGGAAAGTGGTATATTAGTATGGACAACCCTGAGGTTATGAGGCTTTAAGTAGCCCTAAGTAGGTCTTGTACCTTACACCTCTGGTTAACAATGGCTTTGTACTCACTTATGCCTTTCTTACTTTCATGTGTGTATGTGAAAATTTGGATAAGGAAATCTCTTTCTACTTAAGAAAAATCATGCATATTCAACTTCTAAATTTCCTTAAATGGATTACTTAGCATGCATCATAAAGTGTGTTAAATAATCTCATTTGAATGTATAGATATGCTTAGGGTCCATCCATATGCATGTTATATATGTTGGGAAAGAAATGAAATAATGTTATGTGAATTTTGATTCATTTTATTTAATCTTAAAATGCCTTTTTTTTAATAGATTTGTTTAGAGTTCATCTAAACTTAGGATTAATTAAAATATTTAATCAAAAAATTCACCTAACAAAACTAAAATGTGAATCTACTTTAGAAATTACTTAGGTTAGGGAAAGAAAGAGAAGTTCTCTTCTCTTTCCCTCTCATAACTTAGTAATTAATTGTAGGATCCACTTAAACCAAATCAAAACATGAAATAAAATCAATCCAAAATAATTAAACAACTCAAATGAAACCCTCTCTAAGTTGAACATCTTCTTCATAAAAATTTGAACCTAAAGCCATAACTAGGCATACCACACAAGCCTTCAAAGCACACATATTAGCCTAAGTCACCACTTCTAGCTTTAGATTAGGTTGATGCATGGTTTGATGTTTGTTTTATTTTATGATATATGTTTTAGACTGGATGTTAGGATGTATGCTTGTAGAATGAATGGTAGGACATTCTTAGTCTAACTATTCTTTTCTATAGAGGATTCTGCTTAAGGGGCACTATCATAAATAAAAATATAAATGCTTTTGCTTGCAGGTGCTTTATACCCCTAAGCATAATCCATTGGCCAGGTGGACTTAGTCACCCATGTGTGGGGTGATAAGTCCAATATACATGCTTGGGATTTGTGTGGTTTGTTTTAGCTAACCTTTATTTTGCAGGTGTTAGTTAGATTTCACTTTTCCTTTTCATGTAAATTTGTGCAATTAGGGTTATGGAATGATTGTTATGGGGATTAGGATGAGCATTGGTCATAAAATCCTATCTTATGCACCATGTGAAGCCTTGGAGCATCTACCTTCCAACCATCCAAAAGAAGGAACCAAAGAAGAAAGAAGAAATAAAGCTTGAAGACCCCCATAACAATGAATTCCTTGCTTAATTATAATTTAATTCATTTGTAATTGTTGTATAAGGGTAGAGATTAGCTACCCACATTTGATATTTTTGGGTTTATGCAGTGGTGCTTGACCACAATGGCCTTTTATTCTTTTTGCGAATAGCTTTATAAATTGGTTGATGATTTGTTTAGCTTTTGAATTAAGTGGCATGCTTTTCCTAGTTTCTTCCTTGCTTTATGTATGGTCTGGATGTGGATTAGGCTCTTTAGGGAAAAATAAATCTTTTACCAACAACAACTCAAATTAAAATAAATAACTCATAACCTCATCTAAAGCTTAGGTTTAAAATCAAGATAAAAGAATTAGTAACCCCTTAGTTGGATGAGCATTTCTTTATAATATTATACACAAATGCATCTTATTTCACTCTTGATTGGAGGGCTTCCACCTTTGCCAGAAAATCAGGTTTGACCTTTGAGAGCCATGGTGGAAACTCACCTCCTCCCTTCTCGTTGATTTTGGCCAATAACCTTCTTTCTCATGCATTAGTCATATGAATCCTATTATCTTGAGTCAAGATAATTGTCCAAAAATAAAAATAAAATGAAATTTGAATTGCATTAGATTTAAGTCATTTGAAGTATGCTCTTTACATGATCTACTCACTTTAGAGAGTGAGTTTAAGGACTTAATCTCTTTCTAACTAAATAACAGGCTAGCTATCTTGTATAAGCATAATGACTTGCCTACATGTATTTAAACTCGTAGGAGGAGTTAGTTGATGGCCACCCCAGGTAGTTGTAAGTCCAAGCTATCTGGTGGTTTGTCGTCTCTTATGGAGACAAACCAAATACCCATTTTTCACCTTAGATTTAGGTTGTGCTTTTGGCCCTCACCAAAGCTCCCTAGATTTAGGTTCTGAGATTGCTTCTCTCCTTTGTTGGCCATAAGCTTAATTCCTCTCCTCTTAGGTATTTCCTTAATCTTGTGTTAAGGAATCATAAGTCCAAAATTTCTAATGAGAAATTCAACTCAAACTAAATCAATTTCAAAAATGTAAAGCCCAACTGTAGGATAATTTGAGATGCTCATTAGGTTTCCTAACATCATGAGCATCTTCTACTTATCTTCAATTTTGGCTTTTATAATAACTCCCCCCCCCCCCTCTTTGATCAATCTCATTTGATCTTCAAAATGAACCAATCGATTGAATAGTCTTTTCCTATTGAAATCTTTGAAGACAACATCATTTACCTTAATCAAGAGTTTTCTAAGGAATCCCCATTTCATAGGATGTAATTAACTATGGGGCTTGCCCTAGAACTTAATGAACCCAATTTAAAATAAACCCTTCTTTACTTTTTTATATAAAGGAGGGGAAGAATCTTTGGTACATATACAGACCCATTATCCTTAGGACTCCTTATTGAGGTAATTAGGTCCATTAAAGGGTAGTGACTTCTATCTTTTGAGATAGTACACTATTTCCTTGATGATGTACTCGATCACTGAATAAGTACATCTATGGATCTGCTTGGCATCTTAAAAAGATGAATTTTTATAGGCTTGCTTTTCATTTCTCCCAACAGATTTGAAAGGCCACTCACATATTAGAAATTTTTCACCACAAATTTTTCTGGCGACTCCGCTGGGGATGGTTCCTCTCTCCATCTTTGGTAAATGATTGTTGTCTTTGAGTATCGATAGTGGGTTTGTACTTTGGTATGAATCCAAGACTATCCTTCTTTCCATTGGCACTTAGCTCATTTCATTCTTAAGTTGAGTTAGCCAACATCGTTAGGTTTTAGGACTGCATTCCTTGTTGGTCTTAAAACCCCCGTTGTGTTCTCCAATGGGTAAAATGAGAAGATCTAAATAAAAAAGAAAAATTTTTAAAGACTTCCTCCTTATCATTTTCATGATAAGGAAAAGGTTCATCCTAAAATAATAAATCTTCCATAAAGAACTTTGCTTTTCAAAAGCACCTTTTCAAAAATGCACTTAATAAAATATTTTTCACAAAATCTTGTCACCCTCATTTAACAATTCCCATAATTGTTACATGTAGGGATTTTCAAAAATAAAACTAAACAACATTTTTCAAAAGCACAAATGAACATCTTCTTTCAATTCACTTTGATGAAGATGTCATTTTCAAAATAAAATGAATAATCATCTTTTCCAAAACTCACAATCATAATCATAAAGTTTTCAAAAGCACGCATGAATCTTTCTATTCAATACATTCACACTTATTGAATGGAAAGTTCACTTCCAAAAATAAAATTTTCAAAAAGCACACATGAACACCTTCATTTAATATACTCAAATTTATTAAATGAAGATTTCATTCCCAACTAAAAATAAAATATCATTTGGGAAATCTCTTTTGAACACATCTCACATATGTTTTAAGTTGGAATTCCTCTCTTTCAAAAAGCAACAATCACACATAAAACAAAAAATTCATATTTCAAAAATAAGATTGATCTCCATTCTACATACCTAAATTTGTCGAATGGAAGTCCCATTTTCAAAAAAAAAAAAATCAACAATCATATTTCAAAATTTTTCAAAACACATTTGGAACTTCATTTAACATACCCAAATTTGTTAAGTGAAGTCTCCAAATCAAAATTCAAAATTTTCAAACACATTGAACTTCATTTAACAAACCCAAATTTGTTAAGTGAAGTCTCCAAATTTAAAATAAAAAAAAAATTAACACATTTTGGAACCTCATTTAGGATAATCAAATTTGCTAAGTGAAGTTCCCAAATCAAAAAATCAAAATCAACAATTTTCAAAGCACATTTGGAACTTCATTTAACATACCCAAATTTGTTAAGTGAAGTCTCCAAATTCAAAATCCAAAAATTTTTCAAACAACTTTTTGGAACTTCATTTAGGATACTCAAATTTTCTAAGTGAAGTTTCCAAATCCCAAAATCAAACATTTTTCAAAACATTTTTTAGAACTTCACCTAGCATACTCAAATTTGCTAAGTGACATTTCCAAAGTCTAAACCAAAATTTTCAAACACCTTTGGAGTTTCTTTCCTTAGCATACCAAATTTCTAAGGAGAAGTTTCCATTTTGAAAACTAAATTGAAATAAAAAATCTAGAACACACCATTTGGAATTTCATTTAGCATACTCAAATTTGCTAAGTGAAATTTCCATTTCACAAAACCAAGTGGGACTTCATCTTTAGCATACCAAATTTGCTAAAATTGAATCTCCACTTTCAATCACATCAAACAACAAAAATGAAACACTTAGGATTCCTTTAGCATACCAAATTTGCTAAGGATCCTACCCTTTTAAAAAATCAAAACATCAAAACAAAATGAAGCACTTAGGATTTTCTTAGCATACTGAAATTTGCAAGAATCCTATTTTCAAAAAATCAAATAAAATACCATTGGGTTCTTCACTTAGCATACCTAAATTTGCTAAGTAAGAATTCCAAATTTTCCAAAATCAAAACAAAAATTCACAAAAAGAAATAATCACTTTCTCAAACACTTCACTTAGCATACTTAAATTTGCTAAGTAAGAAAAATTCTAAAAACAATAAAAAAAAAAATCATTTCACCGTTACTTTAGCATACCTAAATTTGTTAAAGGAAAGGGTCCTCAAAATCAAAAATTCATATTCAAAACAAATAGTGAACCTATGGAAGCATCCTTATCAAAATTTTGGATCCATATTTCAACATACCTAAATTTGTTGAAGTTGGATTCATATTCAAATTCCTCTTTCAATCAATCTTCTCAAATCCATTTGAACCCCACTTAACACTTCCAAGTTGTTGGATGTGGGTTCAAATTTTCAAATTCAAAATTCAAAAATCTGGAGACTAAATCGACACAAGTTAATTTCTCATTGTAGATTCTTTATAGTGAGATTAGTTTAGTCCATTATAAGTAAAATGGCTTCTCAGTTTGTCTTCACCTTCCCCCATGGTATGGATCTAGCTTTAGATCAGGCTGACTTCCCCATCTGGACCATACCCACCTGATTCACTTTGGTCGGGGATTTGAGGGAGCCAGGATCACTTGTGAGGGCATTCCCTCACCAGTCAAAGGACCAGGAGGTGGTAGAAGCTGGTTATCAGGATAGACTTACCTTCTGATTCTAATGTCTCCTCATTGAAGAGGAAAGCTGTGGCAGTACCATAGACTTTAGTTGTTATAGTGCCAGCAGTACTGGTAGTACCAGCTCCAGTTGCAGTTCATCCCAGAGTTGCTCATGTTGCCCAGTGGGGGCAGCTAACATCTATACCCTCTGGGTAAGGCTAGTCTCGGGATTGCCTACATTTGAGTATGGGTCTAGCTCTCACTCCCTCCCATCTATACGCATAGAACAGAAGCATGATCAAGCAATATCACACTGATAGCGAGCTAGAGGCGTAGCTCATCGATATGATGAGTCTCCCATTATCACTTCACCACTAGTTACAGGAAACTAGTTCCATCCTCTCTCTTGATCAAACATGGAGGATGCTAGAGGATCTGTTCATCACCTCCTTGTGGTGCACCACCTAGTTTCTAGGAGGTCATATGATGGCCTTCTATTTTACACACCAGTAGGGAAGAGCATACGCTTGATCGGCACTCAATTGATCTTTGATTATCCCCCCATGTAGGAGGTAGATTCCAGAGGGCCCATGAGGCCCATACAACCCACATTACTAGTAGAGAGTGGAGGTTCATCCGTGTTGTCCACTACTTTGATTGATTTTCCATCGTGCTACGCACCATCGATAGTATTCTTCTCACTAGGACCAACCACTAGAAGAGGCGGTTCTTGTGCAGAGAGTCGATGGTGTCTCCGCCCTATTGCTCTACCCTCATCATTGCGGTACATGTTACATCTCCCATTCCATCTAAGGCCATGAAGGCCACATCAAAAGCGCACCCATTGGTGATCTTAGGGATCCTACCCTTCTACACCATCCATTATGGTAGGCCAAGCTCTCTACTCCTTCTCCCTGGTGGTGCGAAGGTGTGGCGACCCCGGCATCGTGGTCATCCCTTCACCAACTCCACCCATACGATGTGGAGATGGTGATAGTTTATATTTGATTCTTAGTTGCATCATGGTGGGAGAGAACTGATCTGGTTTCTACCTCATTTGATAGCACTAGCAGTACAGGAGTGAAATACCTCCATCTGAAGATATAAAATCAAAGAGTTGGCTCAAGCGAGGACCATCAGTTAGTGATGAAGAGTGATCATATCCCAATTTTATTACCTCCTTCAAAAGTTGATGGGAAATCAAGAAGACATCATTTGGGACTGTTGAGGAAAAGAGATGCGCTTTTGACTTTAGTTAGTGATGGGTATTGATTTTTGTTTGGTATACCTAGATTGGAAGATATTTGTTAGAGAAAACTCTTCCAAGAGGTTTCAGGGCTGGAAGGGAATGAGGTGATCTCGTTGGTGATAGGAGGTGAATCCTTTGTTGATTATATTCTATGATGGCACTTTAAGTATGAAGTGTAGTAGCTCTAAATCATACCATTTATTCTCCAAGAATATCCAAGCATTGTGTCATGATTAAGGGCTCTATCAAGACATTGAGAAGCTATCAACAAAGGCACTAGTCTCAGGAAGGAAATGGTTGCCTTCTGAGGAATCATATGAGAAAAAAAAAAAGCTATAAAATCAAAGAAGCTAGGAGGGGTAGAAGTTGTTAACAAGGAAACGCTGAGATTCGAAAGGCCTAGTAACCTCATCCTTTGATCACTAAGCAACCTACCTCTCCAAAGCCTCCATGGGTGGAATTGACATACCAGTGGCGGCATAGCTCAGAGTAGGCTATTCCACCTACTTTTAGATAAGTTAAACAAACCTTATTAATTTGAGGTAAAAGAAAATTTAAGAATCTTATAAAAGAGGTTTTTAGCTAGAGCCTAGATCTAGGCAAAGTCATGATCCATCTTTTCCATTACCATGAATGTTATGCCATATTTTGAGAATACATTAGGGCAAAATAGTTTCAAGGCGGTCATGATTATCAAAGAATACCTTATGGAACAACCAACCTAGTTCAATTAGGGTAATCCCAGAATTACATGTGATCTACCAAAAGAGGAAAGTTGGGACATTTTTTTCATCCAAAACCTCTAAGAAAATAATTTGAAGATCAAGAAGCTTTCCTTTGTAGGTGCAAGTTCTCAAACCTAACACCAAGGAAGGTTTTGCAAGTTTTATATCAACTCTAGAGAAGTGAAGCTCATTAGTAGGGCGGCAACAACCTCATGTTTTTATCCTTAACATAGCCAGACCATGTCAAGCCTCCATCCTTTGTCGCTTCCACCCATGACTTATTCCATTTGGTAGCTTTTCTATTTCTTTACTACTAGAACTCTTGTATCGGTGAATAAGGCATCAAATCCCTTACTCCACTCACTTTACTTTACATCACTTTGTACCTCAAATAATTCTAAGAATTGAAGAATAAAGCTAGTTTGAATTACATGTCACTTTTGATGGGTTATCTTTTTTATATTCCTAAGATAACTCTTTAAGTCTAAATCTTATAACAATTGATCTTCCTCTTTTGATTCATAGTTGGACTTTCCAACTCAGAATCTATGTGTTCTCTTGAGATAGACAGGAATCATGATTAGGGTCCCATAAGAAGATGTAGGTGGACACATGCAGTGGAACCTTCCACCTTGCCTCAAGAGATCACTTTGTCAACCTCTAGTGGAAGGTTCTACCTCTAGCAACACCACCACAGAAATAAGTCATTGATCTTGAAAGCCCTTCCTTAGGATGCTCCACCTTTGGATATGCTTGTGGAAGACCTAGATGGTGGACTTCATCCTTTCTCATCTAAGAGTTGCCATCCCAGCTAAGCATATGATGCCCTTGTCTTATCCAAAGATGGGAATCACTAATCAAAACCTCCTGATCACAAATATACTTAGCTTTGATCACTATAGTGAGGAAGAACATTATACAAAATAAGCCTAAGGGATCACCTTCACAGAAGAAGACCTTCTAGGGGACTTGGAGCATAACCTTCTGCACTACATCATAATTGACATGGAGAGGTTCAGACTCATGAGGATTCTCATGGATTTAGATGTATTAGTAAACATTATGAGTTTAAAGACCCTTGCCTATTTGAAGATCCACATCTCTCCACACTCCAAAGAGATAGGATGATGTTGAGAGGTCAAATGATCAAGGTGGCTTTAGGTTCTATAGGTTACCTTTAGAATAGGTGGAAGACTAAAGCTAGTTCTACATCATTGATTGAATACTTGTTCATTGCTTTGCTTAGTTGGCCTTGGATACATCCGAATTAGATCATTCCATCTTCCCTTCATCAATGCATCAAGCTTAGAAAAGATGGAATTGAATACTGTATCAACGGGGATGAAAAGCCATTTTTAGTTAGGGGGGCTGAGATTTATGAGGATGTGACCTACTATCTTCCTCAAAACACCCTTTCTCTTGAACTTGGAAAAAATTCAAATGTAGAACCAAAAGAAAAAGAAAAAGAAACAAAATAAAAGATAAAAGAAAATGATAAGAAAAATAAAAGTCTAAGTGAACAAGAAAGGGGAATTGAAGAAATAGATCATATCACATATCCACCACATATCATTCCTTCATATGGACATGTGGGTAGGATGGCTCAACCTCCACTAATTAGAGGTAGAGGAAGAAGAGGTAGTTCGAGGTGGGAGACCCCCAGTTGGCCCAAGAGGTTGTGTTCCGTTCATAGAGTACCTACTATTCACATAGGGGAATCCTTGAGGATGAGTCTAATGTGATTAGTATAAGCCAACCCTCTCAATGGGTTCCATTGGAGGTGACTTTTGATCCCAGAGAGAAGACCAGCCTCAAGCAAAGTAAAGTATTTGAATCTAGTTTATGTGGCTGTTAGGCGGCTTGGGAACCTTAGCTCTTACCTCTTACATCTCGAAAGTTGAAGGTTTAGTAGTTAAGAAGTCCCTAAGTCTTCTGACATGAAGAAGTTCTTTTGGGATCATCCTCCTCAATCCACAGTTGATGTAGAGCTTGAGGAAGATACTTTTAAAGAGTTAATGGAATTACCTTTTGACTTTTACTCACCTTGTGTTCAAAATCTTATCTGAAAGGTTTAGTTCCTCACACATGGTCCAACACATATTAGAATACTTGAAAAGCTATGGAACAATACAGGCAGGGAAGCACAATCAAGAGTAGGACTACGATTTGATACAATGGATCCAGTCGATGATGAAGTTTATTGCCTAGTTGTTACTAACCATTTGGAGTTTGATAGGTTCTTCTAACACATCCCGAACTCTTATGAGAATGTGTGTTTAGAAACTTTAGATGATCTAGATGATCTCTTAATAAAAGAGGCATCGCTAGAATTTGAAGGGAGATTTATTCAATAATCAACAAGCATAAATAAATCAACCACGGGATAGAAGAAAATCTCGACATACATCGGTTATGAAATGAAGAAACCAATGACTTAGTTAGCTATTGGGCGAGTTTAAAGGCTGCTTCACATGGAGTTATGAAGAAATACCCATTATCTCTTGATGTAGTAGTCCACAAGTGAGCAATAGATCCTAATGTAACCACTAATAAGCAAGCTCCTAGATGCATGCAATTAGAAATTGAACAATAGGTCATTTATAAAGTCAAGAAACTAATTGATGCTAGTTTCATCAGGGAAGAAAAATATCCTACTTAGTTAGCCAGTGTCATCCGAGTTAAAAAGAAGGATGGCCAAATTCACATTTATGTCAATTTTAGAGACTTGAACTAAGAATGTCCTAAGGATGAGTTTCCTCTTCCTATACTAGAATTAATGGTGGACATCACCTCATCTGTATTCTCTTTCATGGATGGATCATTATAACATCAGATGTCAAGATGAAAGAAACACTACTTTTGAACCACGATGAATCTTACATTTATAGGGTCATGCCTTTGGCCTTAAAATGTGCTACATACCAGCCATGACTCATATCTTGTGAACTCATCCATCATCGGGTTGAGTTTAGAATGGAATTGTATCAATCATAGTTTAGAATTAAGAACTAAATCATCCTCTTCCTTTTTTGTTTGAATAAATATCAAATAGTAATCTTGATGAGATTCTTATATCTCTTTAAAACCAACAATGAAGTTGAGCAGGCTTTGATTATGGATGCAGGTTATCATAACTTATTCAAGAGCATCAACATCTTTGAGGATTCTGGGTTTGTCATCAACTAGATTCTTTGGTCTTACTAGGTTTCAAACCCAAGCTTCATCATTACTATGGGATGCCATGACTATTATCAGGTCACCATCCACTTTCATCGAGAACATGTAATCATCCAACTTGCCAAAGAGTTGGCATGTCTTGAAAATGAGTCCATTTCAATAATTCAAAATAGACAAGTCTTTATCCTTTATTAATTTTAAACTCATGCTTTCTCTTGAAGGGAAGGTTTTCTTGACAAAATGGACAAGGAGCTAGATTGGAAATGCTTCATAGATTATTTGAACACTATAAAACTCCACAAGAAATCACAAACCCATCAAGTGAAAACAAAAGCTCTTTCCTATGCTCTTGATGCCACTTCTCTTGGGTCCTTGATAAATCTTGATTTAAATTAAGAGAAACACAAAGCATTGAATTATGGGGAATTTTCAGATTCATGAGCTTCATCATCTAGTTTGAAGATGAAGATGAAGATCAAAGACTGAATACTTTAACCTTCAATGATCACCATATTGCATGGATGTAATAGGGATTCCATTGGTCGTATCGATGAGCCTCCACCAACCACAACATTCTACATTGGCTTCATGGATTTGGTGTTATGGTACCACATTTATTAGCATCAATCCTCATTCTTTGGGGCATCGATTCATGCTTTTGTCTGCCATTCTAAGTAGGCAGCCATGCAAGAGGTCACACCTAAATCACGTCTTTCAATTTTTCAAGAACCATATTGTATATAGGTTTGGGGTGCCTCAGAATTATATCGATAATGGTCGCATTTAAAAAAAGCACAAAGATTAATGCTTTTGCTAGAATCTTTATAGATTGAAATACTCCACCATCTATTACCAAAGAGCAAATGGCTTAGGAAATTCAACAAAACTCTCTCAGATCTTGAAGAAGACTCTGATGACAACAAATGAGTGGAATGATCGGTTAGTTTTGAAACTTTGTGGGCCTACCTCACCATATGAAACTCCAACTTCTACCCTTTTTTTTTCTTTGGTGTATGGGTCTGAAGCCATTCTTCCTTTAGAAAACTCCTCACTAAGGATAGCATTAGTAACAAGACCACTATAGTGCAGAATGTAAACTTGTGATTAGAATAGCTCGAAGGTTTGGAGAAAAGTTACCTACGGGTGTGCAGAACCTCGAGTTGTAGAAGGCCAAAATGATTGAAGCTCACAACAAGCTGGTCCACCCTAGGTCTTCCTAAGTAGGAGAACTTGTGTAGTCTTAGGAGACCCATTATTTCCCTTCAAAGATGGGAGGCAAGTTTGAACCCACTTGGGAAGCCCACATAATGTAGAAGGCCTACCAAGTAGGATTTATCAACTTGATTATAAAGAACACGATGTTTCCAATTAATGTGCTCTATCAAAGAAATATTACCATGAGCAAATTGGTTTACAAAAATAATCATTAATAAAAAGCAAATTTGATTGCATTCATCCTCTTCTCTTCTTTTGAGCATTGTTTGCTTATCTTGCAAATCTACCATGACATGTTTGTATGTAAGAGTCCCCTAAGCATCTATCCCTCTTTCACACATAATCACAATATCCCATGCTTTTAAAATGGGTGTAAGATCCCAGAGGCATCTATTTCAATTAGCATAATAAGATAGGTGTGAGAAAACACATCCTTTTGTGAATCCTATTTTCCATCTCTAGCAACTTCATCAAATCTATGTGTGTTTAGGTAGGTGTAAGAGTCTAGGCATCTATTCCTTTTAACACATGCCCATGATAAACACAATTCTTACATCTTAAAATTTCTTTGATGTGAGAGCAAGCAAGGCACTCACTCATTGCTACTATAGGTTATCTACATGCTACCTCTAGTATGTCACTAGTGTCATTTATTGGAGGTAGAGTCCCACTTTCTTCACACATCATTGCAAAATAAACATCTTGTTAGTATGGTAGGCTTCACTACGAGGAATACCTCATGTTGACTTTCTTAGAAGATGTGAAGTGCTTTCTTCTTGAACTAGCCATCATGCTCCCACAAATTAGTATGTTTGAGGTTTAAGATAAGTCCCCTGAGGCCTTTCCTCTTTCTTTTGACTAAGTCCCAATTATATTTACTCAGTAGTTGCCTTAGGTTGGATAACACCTATCAAGATGAAGATAGATTATCCCAGCAATCACTTCCACTATAGGAGGATGTGAGTCCCCGAGCTTTCTTCCTAAGCTGATTGGTGCAAATCGATGAGCACCTTAGGTTGGTTGGTGTTACTATCTTGTGATGACTCGGTGATATACCACTCTTGGTAGATATGAGTCCCGCTTTCTCCTTGAGTTGGCTTGAATACCTATTGGATATATGACTAGCCATATCTTCTCGGTATTGGATTAAGCCCTTACCGACCCCATCCCCTATGGGCACTCTATTTGGATCAAGTCCTTTGTGACTCCATTTAGACACTACTCGGGTTACTTCTTGATTGTGTAGTTTCCCTTTCTTAGTAACCACCCCTATGGTTGGAGAATATGTTCAATGGTTGCACAGATTCTCCCTTAGTTCAGTAAATCTAAGATGGGTTTAGGCTGATATAAGCTCTTTCTCAGTATGATCCCTCATAAACTAACAGGGTCCATGATAAAATAAATAAACAAACAACAAAATAAACAAAATTAATTTGCTTCTACATTTGGAATTCAAGCCCCCAAAGGGCCCCTTTTCCCAAGTAGGAATCTTATCTTTAAGGAAGTGTCAGTAGAACTCCCAATTGGAATTTCCTGACTACCTTAGTTGAGATAAATTCCCCGATTAGTACTCACTCCGTAGTCTCTCTTAGGTCGGTTTCTATTTTCAAATAGGTTACCAGTTCATTCTTTGAAAGATGTAAAAGATGCATCTTTCTAGCATGATTATCATAATGACGAAACCCTAGGTTGGGTTTGATTTGTTTCCCAAAGTAACCAATCACCCTAGTGGTCTTTTCTAATGGAAGATGTGAATCCATGAGCTGTCTTCCCCTAATTGATCATTGTAAACTGAAAGGCACTCCTTTGGTTGGATAGTTCCCCCATCGGATGGAAATCTACTCCCTTTGTTTCAGTGAATCTGAGATAGGTCTAGGCTTCTATAAGCTCCTTCTCTGTGTGATCCATCACAAACCAACTGAATCTATAAACAAATATAAAAAATGAAATTAATCTTTAACGATCCTTGAGCTAATTTAAGTCTCCCAGTGGCATTCACTCAATAGTTAGCCCTAGGTCGGGTTTGATTTGTTGCCCAATGCAACCAATCACCCTAGTGGTTCTTTATTCTGGAAGATGGGTGTCCTCGTGCTTTCTTCCTAACCTGGCCATTGTATACTGAAAGGCATTTCCCTTTGTTGGATAGTCTTACCTCGTGGTTGGTAGACTACTCCCTTTATTGTAAATTTGAGTTAGGTCTAGCTTCCATAACCCATACTGATGAGTTCATTGACATGATCCATCATAATCAATGAACAAACTAAAAAATGAAATCAATCTTGACTATCTTTGGTGATCTAAGTCCCCAATGGCATTCACTTAATAATCGACCTATGTTGGGTTCAATCTTTGCCTTACCAATAGATTACCCGTCTCTTATTTGGAGGATGTAAGTTCTATGCTTTCTTCTTAGTATGTATATAGAAAGGCATCCCTTGGTTGGTTAGTCCTACTATGTGTTTAGTAGACTACCTCTTTGGATTCATAAATCTGAGTTAGGTCTTGACCTCCATGGTTCCTACTCAGTGTGATCCATGACAAACCAACAAGGTTCATCTAAAAATTCAAAACCTAACAAATTTAAAACAAATTCAACCCACTTCCCCAGCGAAACAATTCAAATCTTTGGCTCCTCAGAGAGAATCAAATTAAACCTTTCATTCCCTTATGGATATAACTTGACGCTTCTCTGGTGGAAGGTTCACACTCATCCCTAGTGGATTTTTTCTCTCTTATGTCTTGGGCATAAGTAGAGCCACATTACTAAGCTTGTTTCTTTTCCTTGCATTAAGGATAGATTGCTTTTATTAGTGCTTGTGATCTTTCGGTGTTTTTGATCATTTTGGTCAACATAAATACTTGTGGTGTTCCTTGTTAGACACACCATTGGGCTCCCTTTGTTGACCTCATTTTTAGAATGAGCTCTCAACCCCTCCATCTTAGACATAAAATTACTCTTAAACTTTAAGAGTTCCTTCGTCTGAAGACACATCTAGTGATTAGGTGGATACTCAAACTTCCAGAGACTTGAAGAGTTAGTCATAGAATAGGTCATGCTTTAGGGGTGTTAGGAAAATTTCCTACCCTTAGCTTAAACCATTCCACTTTCCTTCTTTCCATTAAAACTCCAAATCAATCTTAATTTATTTTGTCCAAATTCAAATCAACTCCATATGATTGAATGCATGATCAAAATTCATTAAAAATTTCTAAGTCAAAATTTTGCCTAAGTCCATATTCCTTAAGGACTTAACCAAAATCATGATATAAATCAAATCAAATCTTTGAGATTTTCATAATCCATTTATATTCTCATTTATATTCACATATATAAATGAAATATAAATTCAAATCAATCAAACTAAACTCAAAATTCCAAATCAATTCATGAAATTTTCTTTAAGTCCTTAACTTTTCATTAATGGACTTAGCCTAAAACCTTGTTCAAATCAATTCAAACTCATGAGATTTTTTCAAAACTCATTTATATTCTCATTTATATTCACATATATAAATGAAATATAAATATAAATCAATCAAAACAAAGGCAAAAATTAAATTCCCAATTTAAAATTTCCTTAAGTCATTAATTTTCCATTAATGAACTTAGCCTAAATCATGATCAAGCCATATCAAAGTCATGGGATTTTCACATAATCCTTTTATATTCACATATATTAATGAAATATAAATATAAATCAATCAATTCAAATTCAAAAATTCAAAATCTTACTCCAAATTTTCCTAAGTCCTTTAAATCCTTCTTAATGGGCTTAGCCCAAATCATGATTAAACCACTTCAAATCCTTGAAATTTTCTCATGATCCATTTATATTCTCATTTATATTCACATATATAAATGAAATATAAATTCAAACAATCAAAACCTATTCGAAAAATCAAACTCAAATCAACTCAAAATCCAATATAAGCCTTTGAAGTCAAAATCTTGAACTTAGCAAAATCAACTTCAAATCAAGCCAAACTCTTGATTTTCTCTAATGATTCAATCAACACTACAATCATGAGCTCATATATAAATCCAAACTTCAATCACTCAATCAAAACCCAAGTCAAAATCAAACCCAAAACCCTTCATATTCTTCCTTTGAATATGAAATTGTCAAATGGATCAAAACCCATTTGACTTTAAACCACTTGTAAATGGATTTATATTTCAATCATGAGTCCATATACAAGATCAATCAACTTCAAATCAAGCTTCATCCAAGCCATTTGATCCACTTAGGCTCACTTGACCCAAAGTGACTTAAAGTACCGTTATGAGCCAAATTTTGATCCTGACCAAATTGGATTGAAGAAAACTCATATATCCATCTCATCATGATCAACAATCATCATGTGATGATCAATCAATCAAATTGAGTCAAACCAAGTCAAACTAAGGGTTGACCAAGTCACACTTAACCAAAATGAAACTAACATAGCAAATTTCACCATAGGCCAAATTGATTAAAACCATTGATCTAAGTTCACTCATGACTTATGTTTGAACTTGACCAAGGCAACATTTGAGCCTAACCTAGCCCAATTCTTGACCCAAGTTGACCCATTTTGACCTAAAGGGTCAAAATGTGTCAAAACAATCTAAGCCAAATTGATCCAAACCAATGGGTCAAGTCCATTCCAAATCACTTGTGGAACTTGAAAGCCTCAATTGGCCAACTAGACCTAACAATTGACCTTATACCCAACATGACCTAAAGGGGTCATGTTGAGCCAAAAGAACATAACCAAAATTGGTTGGAAATAAAGATACCAATCCACTCCATATGACTAACCAAACCTAAACCTACCCTTAACCGACCTCAAATAGGTCAAATGGGTCAAATAGGTCAACTTAACACATTTATGAAGTCATATGAGCCAAATTCATATAGCAAATTGAATCAAACCAAAGCCACCAAAATATTTCAAATGGTCATATGAACTTGTCCCAACCCAGATTTTTACCCAATTTGACCTATTGGTCAACTTGACCAAAGTTGACCCATTTTGACCTAAATGGGTCAACATGAGCCAAACCATTTCAAATAAATTCTAAATCTCATGAAACTTGGCCAAACCTAGTTTCTCCACATACCCAACATACCCAAAGTGAAAAATAGCAAAATGACCATTCTACCCCTAGGCCATAGAGCACATTTTTGGCTTAACCCATGGGAAATTTGGTCATACCCTCTTCACATCCACTTGAGGCTTTCCTAAAAGCTCAAGGGGACATAAGGGAGAGTGGTGCAACCAACCCAATGGGTTTGGGTCAGCCCAATTGGTCCCTAAACCAAACCCGACCCTATAGGTCAAAATGCAAAATTCAAACTCCCACTCAAACTCAAATTCAAGCACATGAGAGGTTGGCAATCCACTCCTTGGCTCAAACTGACCATGTGCACACCCTTAACTGATCAAACAACCCACTGCCTATGATCAATTGGATCAAAATGGCAAGAGCATTGCCAGCCAGCCGATCCTTCAAGGGGGAGATATACTCCCCCTATTTAATTCAATTCTCACTTCCTCTTTGTCGATTGAAGCTAAGGAACTTAGAGAGCATGCATCAGAGAGTATTCCCAAGCTTCTTAGAGAGGATTTGAAAAAGCCATTTCTCAATTTTCAGACTTTGAAAATAGGGGAAGTCCATTGAAGAGCTAACTTCTTCTTCACTCAATCTCCAACCAATTGCTCTTGCATACTTCATCAGGAGCTAAGTCGAGTGCACCCAGGCTTCCTTTGGAGTTCTCAAAGCAAGGAAAAATTGAATTGGATCAAAGCTGAGCTTAGGCCAAGGAGGAGGTGACCCATAGGAAGATCCACTCAACCTCAAGTGCTCAAAACTCAGGCTTCATCTCAGCAAAGCTTCTCCATGGGAATCGAGCATCAGTGAGGTATGGGATATTTGGACCATTAAACTTAATGTGGTGTGGAGCTTTGTGAAAGAAATTTTCACCCCATCAATTTTTGACCATTGGATTTGCCGCTCATTAGCTTTAGATGGTGTGGGTTGTCTTTGATTTGAATCCATGCTAGATCGAGCTTGGATCTTCCCCTTGATCATGGATGGTCTCTGTTGATCAAGGGAAAGAACTTGTGATATCTCAGCCATCCATCAGTGCATTTTAGATGGACGGCTGAGATAATTTTGCATGTTGAGATATCTGTTATTCATTTTAAAACCATGGGATCCACGGCCATCGATCTTTGATTGGATCAAATCGTGTGCCACCCGCCATCATTTGACTACTTAGTAACCCCTCATGATGCGATGCATGTAAAGTTGGCATGCCACCACGTGTTGCATGAGCGGATTAGTTAAATGCATAATTAATTTCTAATTAACTTAAGGATCTTCTAAAATTCATAACTCCCTAGAAAATTAGCAAAATATGAATTAAAATTCTATGGATAGATAATTAAACCTAGAATATTTTAAAATTAATTTCAATTGGTTTTGAATTATTCTTTTCTGAATTTGGGTTTTATTGGAAAGTTTATTTTGCTAATTACTTTTTAATTAAGCCTTTGATTAATCCCAAATTTCTTGGGTATGTTTTAGGGGATGACTTCTACCTCCCCTAATTTTCTTGGGATTTATTGAATGCTAGATTAGAAGAATCGAAGATGAATTTATTAATTAACCTCCTTATGTAATTAAGGATAATTAAGTGTGATTAGTGATTTTAACTGATGATTAGGGTTGATTTAGGTCAGATCCAATAAGTAGGAGGTTTATGGAATATTTTGTGGAATTTCCCTAAGCTATTCCCTAAACCCCTTTTCTCCATAATCTCCTCTTAATTAAGGGTTAATTTATTAATTATCCCCTTAATTAATTTCTAAAAATTCTATAAAGTTCCAAAACTCAATTAATCTACTTTGGGTAGATGATTAGGTGTTTAATAGCCTAAGTTCAATTAAGTAAATCAAAACCCAATTCACATGTGTGAAAGGGTGTTTTGAAATTACTTAAGCTATACCCCTTAGCTTAATTAACTTTTAATTGTAAGCCAAATTGCATTAGGCCTCTTTCTTATTAGGTGCATTGAAAATTTAAATTCCTTGTGAGTTTTATCATCTCATTGGCTCATAATTATTTGGTTAATTATTTTGAGGTGGTGTAGGTAAGGGTTAATTAAGTTACTTAATTCATACCTTAACCTAATCAATGCATAAAAATGGATCTAATAATCTAAAAGTTAAATAAAAATATCAAACACATGTGACAATGGGTTAGGAACTGCAAACTCATCTCACGTTTTCAAAATTAAATCAAACTTCAAAATAAATAAAAATCACTTTGAGTTCACTTTGATTTATTTTAAATTTTCTTATTCTATAAGAATGTCTTTAGGATTAAAGTGAAATGAACTTGTTTACATGCTTTCATTGCTATTCATCTTTCCCCAACATGTTAAATTTGTATGTCATGTGGTTTCATGCATTCATATTTTTCAAATTCAAATTTAAAATGAAATTGTTTACTTTATGTCAAGTTTGTATGTGTTGGCTAAAGTAGAAATATGAATGGCTATTATCACTACTAAATCCAAATTATTTTCAAAATACATAAATCAAATACCAAATATGAAAGTATGCTACTTATATTTTAATTATGAGTTTGCATGTGATAGATTATAAAGGCATGCTTATCATATGTTTCCTTTCTTTCTTATGTTGGTATAGTTTTGAATAGGAGTTGGTAAGAAGTAGGGTTCATTTGAAAAGAACCCAACACTTACTTAATTCCATACCCTATTCATCCCTATGCTATCACTTAAGAAGGGTTACCTATACTTGCATACATAAATTGCATAAATAAAATGAATCCATTAAACAACTTTTGCATTCTCCTTTTCTATTTCATTTCTTTTATACATATGTTTGTATTTAAGGAAAGTGGTATATTAGTCTAGACAACCCTAAGGTTGTGAGGCTTTAAGTAGCCCTAAGTAGGTCTTGTACCTTACACCTCTGGTTAACAATGGCACTGTACTTATTCATTTATTACTTTCATGTGTGTATGTGAAAATTTGGATAAGGAATTCTCTTTCTACTTAAGAAAAATCATGCATATTCAACTTCTAAATTTCCTTAAATGAATTAGTTAGCATGCATCATAAAGTATGTTAATTACTCTCATTTGTATGTATAGATATGCTTAGGATCCATCCATATGAATATTATATATGTTGGGAAAGAAATGAAGTAATGTGTGTTATGTGAATTTTGATTCATTTTATTTAATCTTAAAATGCCTTTCTTTTTAAATAGATTTGTTTAGAGTTCTTCTAAACTTAGGATTAATTAAAAGATTTAATCAAAACATTCACATAAATAAAACTAAAATGTGAATCTACTTTAGAAATTACTTAGGTTAGGGAAGGAAAGAGAAGTTCTCTTCTCTTTCCCTCTCTTCATAACTTAGTAATTAATTGTAGGATCCACTTAAACTAAATAAAAACATGAAATAAAATCAATCCAAAATAATTAAACAACTCAAATGAATCCCTCTCTAAGTTGAACATGTTCTTCACACTTAGAAAATTTGAACCTAAAGCCATAGCTAAGCATACCACACAAGCCTTCAAAGCACACATATTAGCCTACATCACTACTTCTAGCTTTAGGTTAGGTCGGTGCATGGTTTGATGTTTATTTTGTTTTGTGATATATATTTTAGACTATATGTTAGGATGTATGCTCATAGAATGAATGGTAGGATGCTCTTGGTCTAACTATTCTTTTCTGTAGGGGTTTGTGCTTATGGGGCACTATCATAAATAAAAATATAAATGCTTTTGCTTGCAGGTGCTTTATACCCAAAAGCATAATCCATAGGCCAGGTGGACTTAGTCACCCATGTGTGAGGTGATAAGTCCAATATACATGCTTGGGATTTGTGTGGTTTGTTTTAGCTAACCTTTATTTTGTAGGTGTTAGTTAGATTTCCACTTTTCCTTTTCATGTAAATTTGTGCAATTAGGGTTGTGGAATGATTATTATGGGGATTAGGATGAGCATTGGTCATAAGATCCTATCTTATGCACCATGTGAAGTCTTGGAGCATCTACCTTCCAACCATCCAAAATAAAAACCAAAGAAGAAGAAATAAAGCTTGAAGACATAATGAATTCCTTACTTAATAGTAATTTAATTCATTTGTAATCTGAGTTGTATAAGGGTAGAGCTCGGCTACCCACATTTGATATTTTGAGTTTGTGCGGTGGTGCCCGACCACAATGACTTTTATTCTTTTTGTGATTAGCTTTATCAATTGGATGATGATTTATTTAGCTTTTGCATTAAGTTGCATGCTTTTCCTAGTTTCTTCCTTGGTTTATGTATGGCCTAGATGTGGATTAGGCTCTTTAGGGAAAAATAAATCTTTTACCCAACTTAACAACTCAAATTAAAAAAACAACTCATAACCTCATCTAAAGCTTAGGTTTAAAATCAAGATAAAAGAATTAGCAACGCTAGATGAGCATTTATTTTCTAATATCATGCACAAATGCATCTTATTTCACTCTTGATTGGAGGGCTTCCACCTTTTCAGAGAAACTTGGCTTGACCTTTGAGAGCCATGGTGGAAACTCACCTCCTCCCTTCTCGCTAATTTTGACCAATAACCTTCTTTCTCATGCATTACTCATATGAATCCTATTAGCCTGTGTCAAGATAATTATGTAAAAATAAAAATTAAATGAAATTTGAATTGCATTAGATTTAGGTCATTTGAAGCATGCCCTTTACATGATCTAGTCTCGTTAGGGAGTGAGTTTAAGGACTTAGTCTCTTTCTAAATAAATAATAGCCTAGCTATCTTGCATAAGCATAAAGACACACTTGCATATATTTAAAATCATAGGAGGAGTTAGTTGGCATCCACCCCCAGGCAGTTGTAAGTCCAAGCTGTTGAGTGGTTTGTCCTCTTTTATGGAGACAAACCAAATACCCATTTTTCTCCTTAGATTTAGGTTGTGCTTTCGGCCCTCAACAAAGCTCCCTAGATTTAGGTTCTGAGGTTGCTTCTCTCCTTTGTGGGCCATAAGCTTAATTCCTCACCTCTTAGGCATTTCCTTAATCTTGTGTTAAGGAATCATAAGTCCTAAATTTCTAATGAAAAATTTAACTCAAACAAACTAAATCAATTTCAAAAATGTAAAGCCCAATCATAGGATAATTTGAGATGCTTGTTAGGTTTCATAACATCATGAGCATCTCCTACTTATCTTCCATTTTGGCTTTGATAATAAACCCCCCCCCTCTTTGATCTGTCCCATTTGATCTTCAAAATGAACCAATTGATTGATAGTCCTTTCTATTGAAATCTTTGAAGAATAATCATTTACCTTAATCGAGTTTTCAAGGAATCCCATTTCTTAATGTAATTAACTATGGCGCTTGCCCTATAGGGAACTTAACAAATTTAAAATAAACCGCTTTACTTTTCATGTAAAGTAGGGAAGAATCTCTGACCCATCATCCTTAGGAGTCCTTATTGAGGTGATTAGGTCCATTAAAGGGTAGTGACTTCTATCTTTCAAGATAGTACACTATTTTCTTGATGACGTACTCGATCACCTGAATAAGTACATCTGCAGATCTACGTGGCATCTTAAAAGATGAATTTCTATATGCTTGCCTCTTTCATTTCTCCCAACAGATTTGAAAGGTGACTCCCATATTATAAAATTTTCACCATAAGAGGAGTGACTTTGAATTTGATTTAAATTTAGAACCCACATTCAACAAATTTAGGTATGTTAAATGGGGTTCAAATGTTTTGGAGAGGCTCTTAATTGATGCTTCCATTAGCTCACAATTGAATTTGATTTTATGTTTTGGACCCTCATTTAACAAATTTGGGTATGCTAAATGGAGGGTCAATTGAATTTATTTTGGATTTGATTTTGGAATCTTCACTTTAGCAAATTTATGTATGCTAAATGAGATTCAAGTGCATGTTTGAAAATAATTTTTGAATGCATTTTTGTTGTTTGTGATGATGTGTGTCATGTGTTTGATTTGTTGAATTTGATTTGAAATTGGGATCCTTACTTAGAAAATTTTGGTATTCTAAGTGATGCCCAATGTGTTTGATTTATTTTGATTTGATTTTGAAAAATGAGACCCTTACTTAACAAACTCAGTATATTAAGTAGGGCTCAAGTGTGTTTCATGAGTTTGTTTCATTTTGTTTTGAAAAAGAGAACTTCTACTTAACAAATGTGGTATGTTAAATATAGTTCAATATGTTAAATAAAGTTCAAATTATTTTCAATTTTAAAAAAAGGGGGCCATTTGACAAATTTGGGTATGTCAAATGGTGTTCAAGTGTGTTTGATTTATTTGTGATTTTAAAAAGGGAACTCTACTTAGCAAATGTGGGTATGCTATGCAGAGTCCAATTTGATTTTGATTTTGAAAAAGGGAATTCTCATTTGACAAATTTGGGTATGTCAAATAGAATTCAAATGTGTTTTAATTTTTAGTGATTTTGGAAAAGGGGACTTCCAGTTAACAAATTTAGGTATGTTAAATGGAAATCAATTATATTTTTCTTTTGATTTTCAAAGATGGGATATTTGTGTGTGATGTTTCTTTTGAAAAGAGAAATTCCAACTTAGCACATGTAGGATGTGCTAAATGAAATTTCAATTTTATGTCATGATCTTGTTTGAAAATAAAATCTTCATTCAACAAGCTTAGGTGTGTTGAATGGAGATTACTATTTTGAAATAAGTGCTTTTTCCAAAAGGATTTTAAAATTATTTGATTTTAAATTTTAAAGAACCTCCATGTAACAATCATGGATATTGTTGCAAGAGGTTTTGTTATCTTTAAATGTAGATATTTTGTCATGTGAATTTTAATTTGAGAAGTGCTATTTGAAATATTTTTTTTGCAAAGAGTTTATTTTCTTAAGTATGAAATGAACCTTGCCTCACCAAGAGAATGGTAAAGAGGTTCTAAATTTTTAGTCATGTCCTTTAATTAATTAAAATTTTTATTTACCTATTGGGGACCCAATAGGGTTTTAAGACCTACATGGGTGAGGTCTTAAAGCTAAGGATGTTAGCTAGCTCAACCTAAAGATGAAATAGGCTAAGTTCCAATGGAAAGAAAGATAGTCTTGGAATCATATAAAATACAAGTCCACTATAGATGTTTGGAGACAATAATTGCTACTAGAGATGGAGAGGAACCCTCCCTGGAGTCACTAGAAAAATCTTGTGGTGTTTTTTAGATGTGGGACACCACGCAGATCTTAAGGGGTACTTATTGAAATGATTGGGTATGACATTAAGCAAAGATGAAGTATCTCAAAAGATAGAAATCATCACCCTATAATGGACATAATCACCTAATAAGGACTCCAAAGGCATGATGGGTCTTCGAATGTACCAAAGATCTTTCCCCTACTTTACATGGAAAAGTAAAGTAGGGTTTATATTAAGCAGTTCATTAAGTTCCCTATGGAGGCTAGCCTCCATTCTTAATTACATCCTAAGGGATGTGAATCCCTTATGAATACTCTTGATTAAAGTATCAATTAAAGTCTTCAATGATTTCAAGGCTAGACTATCAAAGGATTAGTTGTATTGGAAAATCAAGTGGGAAAACCCAAGGAGAAGACTTATTATCGAAGCCAAAGGAAATGAGTAAGGAATGCTCTTTATACTAGGAAACTTGATGAGATTTTGAACCTATCTTATAATTTGGCTTTATAATTTTGAAATTAAAGAGAAGATCAATAGTGTTAAAGTTGACATTTCATTAGAAAGCTAGGACTTGTAATCCAACAATACAAGATTGTGGAGATGCCTAAGAGGTGAGGATTTATGCTTGTAGCTCAAAAGAAACAATCACCTTAGATCTTAAATCTATGAAGCTTTAGCATAAGCCAAGCGGCCTAAATCTAAGCAAAATGGACATATGGTTTAACTCCATAAGAGAGGATAAATTGCGATTGACTTACAATGCACGGAGGACTAACACCTCCTATGCTTTAAATCCATGAAGTTTGGTCATATGATTTGTAAGATTAGTTAAGCTATTATTTAATTGGAAAGAAACTAAAGTTCTTAAACCACTCCTTAAGAGACTAGAGCATGAGTGGTATGAGCATATGACTTAGTCTAGTGCAAAATCTTTTCAAATTTTATTTATTTTGACACTTTATTTTGACATAGGCTTTTGGTTTTTGATGCCTACATGCATGATGAAATAAGTTTGTTGGCTAAATCAGTAAGAAAGGGGTGTTTTCCAACACAAGGGATGCCCTTACAAGTCAAGAATTCTACTATCATGAAAGGATGGAAAATTTTTTTTTTCAAGAGAAAAATAATATGATGCACATGTTGTTGGCCATTCAACATTCAGTTAAGGGATTGCTAAATCTTTTAATTATCTTGATTTATGTCCTAGGCTTTATGTGAGGTTATGAATTGCTTAAAACTTTAGTTATGAGTTGTAGTTGGGTAGAAAGGTTAATTTTTTTTCTAAGAGCCTAATCACATTCAGCCACACATTCAAACATCAAACATATAAGAAACTAAGAAAAGCAAGCCATCCTAATTGTGTACTTTAAACACAACATCAAACCATTTTTATAGCATAAAGAATACAAATAGTGCGGTAGGTCATACAATATGAAAAGAAAATGGGTAGCCGAGCTCTACCCTTATAAAACATGATACATAAAATAATAATTTGCAATTTTCAAATGATAAATTATATGGTGGGTCTTCAAGTCTTCATGTCTTCATGTATCTTTCTCCTTTGATTTGGTTTGCTCCACTTCAAAGGCATCACATGGCCTCCTAGGACAAAGCCTTCTAGCCAATGCTCATCCTTATACCATCATAGCACTAATCCTAATTCTTAATTTAAAATTACTTTAAAAATGAGAAATGTAAATCTAACTACACATACGAGGTAGGTGTTAGCTAAACACACATACAACCCAAGCAATTATATTTATAATTTGGACTTAGCACCCTGCACATGGGTAATAAAGCCCACCTTCTTAACTTGGATTATGCTTAGAGGCATATGCAACCTATAAAGAGAGCATTGATATTTATTTTTAAGCAACCCCTTAAACATAATCCCCTGTAGAAAATATGATTAATCACCATCATCTACAAAACATGCACCTAACATCTAGTCTAAAATAATACATCACAAAATAAAATATACATCACACCATGCACCGTATCCTAACATAAGGCTAGAAGTGGTGACTTAATCTAATGTGTGTGTATTAGGGCATGTGTGGTATGTCCTAACTAGGCTTTAGAGTTAAGATTTTCTAAGTGTAGAAAGATTCAACTTAAAGGGTGGTTTCACTTCAAGTGCTTTAATTGATTTGCAAGTTTTAATTTATGTTTTCTTTTATTTCATATGACCTACACCTAGCAACTAAGTGTTGTAAAAAGAAGAAAAGAGGTTACCCTCTTTCATCCCTACCTTAAACCACTTTCTAAAGCATGTTATTTTTATTTAGTTCTCTTTAGTGAATAGCTTATTACACATTTTAGATTAGTACTAAGTTTAGGTTCTCTTTAAATAATTCTATTCAATGTGAAAGGCTTCTCAAGATTAATCTAATCGAAATACTATCACATGACACATGCTAAATCATTCATTTCTATCACATGTAACATGCATATGATTAAGTCTTAAGTATACCTACACATACAATATATTTTAGCACACTTGAATGATGGATGTGAGTATGTACATTTGAAGCTTCATATTTCCCCTCTGATTGAACTATTTTATCATATTAATTTAAGGCTCTATCTAAATTCTTATACAAAAAATACATAGGGATGAAATTAAACATGTACATGTCATCATTAACTAGGGAAGTGAGGTAATCAAATGGCCTCCTTGGCTAGCTAAAGCCTCATATTCAGATCTAAACTATATACCATTACATTCAAACCATATGTAAATTTACATGCATGAACATAAGAAAGAGAGCTCCAAATCACATAATCAATTAATTCAATCACTAGAACAATTACAAATGCATGTGTGTTTTTATTAAAAGGAAGGATTACCAATCTCTAATTAAATACATGATGTATGTATAAAAGACATAAGCAAGTATGTGCCTTTGTTAAACCGGAAGTGAGGTAGTCAAATGACCTCCTTAGGCTAGCTAAAGCCTCATATTCCGGGATATCCAAACTATATACCACTTTTCTTAGATAGATACACATGTATTCATAATTTGGAGAATAAAAATCATGCAAAAAAATGATATTTAATTTGATTGAATCATTTATGTATATGAATTAAAGCCTCATCCAAATTCTAGAATTGAAATGCAAAAGAATGAAAGCAAATGGAGTATATGCTATTGTTAAACTAGGGAAGTGAGGTAATTAAATGACTTCCTTGGGGCTAACTAAAGCTTCATATTCCTGGGATGTCCAAACTATATACCCATTAACATTCTCACTTATATAAATCAAAAAATGAATAAAAGGAAAGGAGCTTCACTTCATACATTTAAGCTATAATCACATACATCTCCTATGTATTTATAACTAGCATTCATAGCATATGTAACCATTCATTTCTAAGCTTTGGAAAATGCATTTGGATTTAATAGTGATAATAGCCATACATATTTTAAAATAAATCAACACATGCAAGCTTGACATAAAGGAAAACCATTTGATTTAATTAATTTTGAAAAGATGAATGTATGATTTTAAATGACATACAACATTTAACATGATTAGAAAGGAATTAATAATCATAAACATGTGATTTCAATCAATTAAATTAATTCTTAAGGATAATCAAATCATGTTAAGACAACCAATTTAAGCATTAATTAACCCTTGCTAAAGAAAATTTCTAAAATTGAGCAAAAATCATCACAAACAAAAGAACCTAAGGTAGACTATGGTTGTTGAAAATTACCTCACTGAGGATGATTTTCATTGGCGATGATGATCTGAGTGCACTCCTGAGGACAGAAGAAGCTTTGGAATGGGTTCCGGCTCTTACTTCACTTCGGAATAATGTATCCATCAATGGTCACCACTTCCTTGTCAAAATCCACTTGATTTTGATAAATTTTACTCAAAACCAAGTGGGAATGGTTGTTGGTTGGTTTGGGAGCTTTAGAAGACTGAAATGAGTGTGTCAGGCAGAGTTTTTGCCTCTCTATTTCCTGTCTCCTTGCAATGGCCAAAAATGACCTCATTCATGGTGATTAAAAAGTGGGTGTCCTTGGCTTGAGGTGGTTGGGATTCACCTTAGGTGGCTTAATTTGGTTGTCCAAGGCATGGGATGTGGCTACTATGAAGGATAAGTGGGTGTCCTAGCAAAGGGAAGTGGAGGTCCTTCATGCCAAGTCTTCTAATGGGGCAGGGGAGGTGATTTCCCCTCCCCATGAATCATGGCTGACCCAACCACCTCTTGGATCATTCTGGATAGTGTTCTTGGAGCCTAAGTGGACCTATGGATGAGTGCTAAGTGGCCAAGGAAGAGAAATGACTATTTACATAGGTGTTTTATCTTATGTGATAGCCCTAGCCCAAGGGTAGAGTGGTCATTTGGCATTGAATTTGATTTAGCTGATTTGAAATGAGTCAAAAGTGAGTAGGACCAAATTTCATGTAGTTTGGAGTTTATTTGGTTAGGTTTGGCTCAATTTTACCCATTTGGCCAAGTCATGTTTAGATATTGATTTTGTGTTGATTTGAATCATTTGTTTCAATGGATTTGGCTTAGGTTGTAATTTGGCTAGTTTGGGTTCATATAGGCTAAAGATCAACTTGGTCAATAGGATAGGTTGACTTGGTTGACCCAATTTATGTCAATTGAATCAAGGGTGATCAACAATCATGACATAAAGTTTGGATTAGCAATTCACTTTGATTTGGATTGGTGGCTTTTGGTTCATGTAGGTCAAATTGAAACTTTAAAATTCAAGTGAACAATTGGATTTAGTTGATTTTGGTTGAGTTTGATTTAGTTGAATTTAAATATGAATTTGATATTGATATATAATTTCAATTGAATTGGTTTGGATTCAAATGAGCTTTGGTTCATTTGAATATTTCAAGTCAAATGGGATAGGTTGGGTTTGACTTGGGTTGATTTTCATTTGACAAGATGATTGTAAGTTTCATTTATATTTGGATAGATGATTGAAGGAATGATTGTTTCAAAAGAAAATCTATTGATTTTGGCTTGATTTAGATGGGTTTTGACCAAGTTCAAGAAAATTTCTTAAAAGGTTTAAATTGGGTTTTGATTTGATTTTGGATTTTTTTTTTGGCTATTTGAATTTATATTTGAGAAGATAACTGAAGTTATAATTGATTTATAAAAAAAAAATCAATTGAGTTTGGATTGAATTGGATGGAAATTTGGCTAAGTTCTTGATGGTTGATTAAAGGGCTAGGGAAGGTTTTCATGTTTGGATTTGATCTTGGATTTCAACCATTTGGAATTGAGTTTGAACTTGGATTTGGATTGGAAATTGAGTTTGAGGTGTGATTGGAAATTTGGATTTGAATTGAATTTAAGAATGTGTACATGGATTGGGTTTAGGCTATAGGGTAGGTGATTTTCCTACGTCCCTAAAGCATGGTATAATCCAATGATTAACACTTCAAAGTCTCTACGCTTAGGTCAAGTGTTCACCTAATCTGTATGAGTGTCTCATGACTAAAGAAACCTTAGTATCTAGAAGGTTCCTATCTAGAAGAGGAGGTTGAGAACTCACTCCAAAAGTGAGGTCAATAGTCTATTACTTGGTTGATGAAATCGAGAAGAAGAAATGTTGAATCTGAATTTGTTCTCTGTCAAATAAAAAAAACAAAACCCTAAACCCTAAACCCTAAACTAAAATTTGAACCCTAAATCTAGAATCTAAATCCTAAATCCTAAACCCTAAACCCTAAAAACCCTAAACCCTAAATCATAAACCCTAAAATCTAAACCCTAAAACTGAAACCCTAAACCCTAAACCCTAAATCATAAACCTCAAACCCTAAACCCTAAACCTAAAATAAAATAAACCTAATATAAACTAAAAAATAAAAAAATAAACTAAAAAAATTAAAACCTAAACCTAAACCCACACAGCACGAGCCCTCAACCTGCTCGGTGATTCCCCTTTTCCCTCTCATTTTGGCTTTCTAGCCCTTTGCTTGGCATTTGGCATGATTCTCACTGGATTCCTTCTGGAATCGATGGCTCCTGGCCACTTTTGTGTTTTACTTGGAGTGACACTGTGGCTTGGCATCTTCCCCGATGATTATGGGGAAATCGACAAATCCATTGGATCTAACTAGGGCATCAACTACCTTGGCTTTGGTTGCTTCAAAATCATTTAAAAATGTCCTCACTAGTAAGGATAGTTATTTAGGTGAGTCCCTGTAACTTGTTTTGACTTTTTTTAGGCATGTCTGCGGTTATGTGCTCTGATACAATTGTAGAAAAGCTTGCTAAGCCATTAGAATTCACTTTGGTCAGAAAGTTTACTCTTCATAGGATGAATTTAGATAACATTCGCTCTTTCTTTCATGTTCTGAAACTTTCAGGTGCTTTTACGATTAGTTTAATTAATCCACGCCACATTTTGTTCAATTAACAAACAATTTGGATTACTCACATGTTTTTTTCTCATCATTCTTATTTTTTTCAATTGCCAAATGAGGTTGTTGAAATGGACTCCACTATTATATTAGAGAAGAATCCCCAATCATTTCAGTTTGGATTTCTCTCCCCAATATGCAAATTTATTTCATTAATCATCAATTATTTTTTGCTATGGGTGTTTTATTTGGTTGGACATTGCAAATTGATCAGGCAATGGCTACAAAATCTTGACCTTCTTTGGCTAGAATCCTTGTAGAATTAGACATTACCAAAAAATATACTAAATAAACCTAAACCTACCGGTTTACTTAATTTTTTTTAAAAAAACTTTAAACCCTAAATCCTAAATCCTAGAATGTAAACCTTGAACCCTAAAACCTAAAAAGCCTTAAACCCTAAAAAATCCCACCCTAAACCCTAAACCCTAAAAGCATAAAGTAAATCCTAAACCACAAACCCTAAACCCTAAAACCTAACCAAACCCTAACCCAAAACTTAAACCTAAAGTAACTAAATAAATTACAAAATAAATCTAAATCCTAAAACTTAATAAACATAAACCTAAACCCAAAGAATGGGAAAAACCTTGATGGTAGAAACATCTCCATCAACCAGGCTTAGTCTAGATCTGGCGATGGAGGTGAAGGTGGAGGTGGCGATTATCGTAGTTGTGGTGGGGGTTCTAGAGGTGGTGGTCAGAGCAGTGGTGGTTTTAGATGTGGGAGGAGCGACAGAGGTTACACCCGTGGTGGTGGCAGAGAGAGAGATCAGGGATATGATGGTGGATCCCATACTAGAGGCGGGGTGGTTACGATGGAACTAGAGAAACTAAAGTATTGCCAACCTGATCTGCTACTTATGGAACTATGCCTTTATAATAGAGATGTTCTAGTTATCTTGGGTTTTTGATTTACTCTATGTGTGTTCTATTTTGATCTATGTCATCACTTGTGTCTTAGAAAACTTAGTGGGTTACTTTGTTAATGAAATCAAAAAGAAGAAATGTTGAATATGAATTTATTTTTTGTTAAAAAAAAACCATAAACTTTAAGCCCTAAACTAGAACCTGAACCCTAAACCCAATACATAAACCCTAAACCATAAACCCTAAATCGTAAAAACCCTAAATGCTAAACCCTAAACCCTAAAGCCCTAAACCCTAAACCCTAAACAGACCACAACCCAAACCCTAAACATTAAAACAAAACACAAAAAACCCAAAAGCTAAAACCTAACCTAATCTAAATAAAACATAATAAAAATAAATAAATAAACCTATATCAAAATAAAATAAAAACATAAACTAAAACTTAAACATAAAAAGAAAATAAAATAAAAAATAAAATCTAAACTAAAATATAATAAATAAAAACCTGAACTAAACTAAAAAAAATAAAAAACCTAATAAAATAAAAATGAAACCTAAAATAAAAATAAAATAAAATAAAAACTAGATAAAAACCTAAACTTAAAAAACAAACCTAAAAATAAGTATATAATAAAACCTAAACCTTAAAATAAAAAAATAAAACCTAAAACAAAAATAAAAATAAAATAAAACTAGACCTAAACTAAAATAAACTAAGATAAAATAAAGAAAACCTAAACCTAAAACTAAAACTAAAATAAATAAAATAAAATTAAATTAAATTAAACCTAAACCTAAACTAAAATAAAACCTAAAAGTAAACCTAAAAAAATAAAATAAAATCCTAAACCTAAACCTAAAAATAAAAAATAAAACCTATACCTAAAAAAATAAAATAAAAGTTAAACTAAACTAACAAATAAACTTAAACTTAAACCTAAACTAAAATATAAAACCATAACTAAAACAAATAAACCTAAAATAAATAAACCAAATTAAATAAAATAAAAAATAAAATAAAATAATTAAAAAATAAACTAAATAAACCTAAACCTATGAGTTTACTTAATTTAAAAAAATAAAAAAAATAAAAAGCCCTAACCCTAAACCATAATCCCTAAACCTTAAACATACAACCCTAAACCTTAACCCTAAATCCTAGACCCTAAACCCTAAAATCATAAACCCTAAAACCCTAAACCATAAACCCTAAACCCTAAGCCCTAACCCTAAACCCCAAACCCTAAACCTAAACTTAAAGTAACTAAATAAATTAAAAAGTAAACACAAACCTTAAAACCTAATAAACCAAAACCTATACCTAAACCCTAAGAATGAGTAGAACTTTGACGGTAGGAACATCAATGTCAATCAGGCTTAGTTTAGATCTAATGGTGGAGCCAAAGGTCGAAGCGATCATTATCACAGTGGTGGTGGGGGATCTGGAGGTGCTGATGGATATGGAAGTGGTGGTCGCAGTAATGGTGGTTATGGAGGCGAGAGGAGTGATAAAGGTTACCGTCGTGGTTATGGCGGAGGAAGAGATCGAGGATATGATGGTGGACCTACTACTCGAGAGGCTAGGGGGTTCTAATGGGAACTGGAGAAACTGAAGAATGATCGATCCAATTTACTACTTATCAAACTGTGTTTTTATAGTAGAGATGATTTTAGTTATCTATTATTATTGATTTTCTCTATGCATGCTCATTTTTCATCTATGTCATCGCTTGTGTCTTAGAAAACTTGGTGTGTTACTTGGTGATAAAATCAAAAAGAAGAAATATTGAATCTGAATTCGTTATCTGTTAATAAATAAAAATACCAAAACTCTAAACTCTAAACTAAAACATGAACCATAATCGTAAACCCTAAACCCTAAACCCTAAACCCTAAACCCTAAAACCCTAAACCCTAAACCCTAAACCCTAAACCCCAAACCCTAAACCTTAAACCCTAAACCCTAAACCTTAAACCCTAAACCCTAAACACTAAAAAGTTGAAAACCTAATCCTAAACTAAATAAAACTTAAACATAAAATAAATAAATAAAACCTAAACCAAAATAAAATAAAAAATAAACTAAATCCAAAACTTAAACCTAAACATAAACTAACAAATAAAAAATAAAATAAAATAAAAAATAAAAACTAATCTAAATTAAAATAAATAAAAACCTAAATGAAACTACAAAATAAAAAATCTAAATAAAATAAAAACTAAACCTACAATAAAAATAAAATAAACCTAAAATAAAATAAAGTAAAAACTAAATAAAAACTTAAACCTAAAAAAAAACAATAAAATAAATAAAAAATAAAACCTAAACCCTATACTAAAAAAATTTAATACTAAAATAAAAATAAAATAAATCTAAGCCTAAACTAAAATAAACTAAACTATAATAAATAAAACATAACCTTAAACCTATAATAAACTAAACCTAAACCAAAACCTAAATTATATAAAATAAAATAAATTAAAAATAAACCTAAACCTAAACTAAAAAATAAAATAAAAAATACCTAAAATAAAACCTAAAACCAAAATCGAAAAAAAAATATAATAAAAGCCTAAACTTAAACCTAAAAATAAAAAATAAAAATTAAACCTAAAAAAAATAAAATAAAAAATAAACCTAAACCTAAAAAATAAACTAAAATAAAAACCTGACTAATTACATAAACTAAAAATAAATAAAATAAAGAAACATAAACCTACTAGTTTACTTATTTTAAAATAAAATAAAATAAAATAATAATAATAAATTTAAAAAAAAAATCCAAACCCTAAATACTAAACCCTAAAACTAGCCCTAAACCCTAAACCCTAAACCCTAAATCCTAAACCATAATACTCAAATCCTAAAACCTACAAACCCTAAACCTAAATGCCAAACCCTAAACCCTAAAACTAATAACCCTGGATCCCACAACCCAACCCTAGCCCTAAACCCACTAAACTCTAAAACTTACTAAACTAAATAAACCTAAAAAATAAAAATAAAAAAATAAAATAAAAATAAAATAAAATAAAAACCTAAACTAAAATAAAATAAAATAAAAAAATAAAAACTAAACTAAAATAATAAATAAAAAACCTAAACTAAATAAAAAAATAAAATAAATCAAAATAAAACCCTCGATAAATGAATCTAAATGTAAAATAAAAATAAAATAAACCTTAAATAAAATAAAATAAAAACTAAATAGAAACCTAAACCTAAAAAATAAACTTACAAATAATACTTAAAAATAAACAAAAAATAAAACCTAAACCCTAAACTAAAAAAACCTAAACCTAAAATAAACAAAATAAAACAAACCTAAACCTAAACTAAATTAAATAAAACCTAAACCTAAGCCTAAAATAAACTAAACCTAAACCCTAAACTAAATAAAATAAAATAAACTAAAAATAAACCTAAACCTAAACTAAAAAATAAAACCTAAAAATAAACCAAAAAAAAAACCTAAAACTTAAACCTAAAAAATAAAAAAATAAAAACCTAAACCTAAACCTAAAAATAAAAAATAAAACCTAAGCTTGAAATATATAATAAAAATAAAACTAAACTAAAACATAAACATAAACTTAAACCTCAACCTAAAAAATAAAGAAGCTGATGTAGAACTTGAGAATGATTCATATGAAGATTTAATAGAATTACCTTTTGATTGATACTTGCCTTATGTTCATATTTTAAGAAAGAAAGGGTTAATCCACATACTTGGTCAAAGCATCGGACTACTTGAAAGAATATGTAAGAACAAATGCAAAGCACTCAATCAAGACCAAGACTAAGATTGATCTGATGGGTCTAGTCGATGATGTGATTCCTTAGTCATCACCATTCATTTGGAATTGATAGGTTCTTTTTAAATCACATTAACTTATAAGAGGAGCTGTTCTTAGAAACTTCACATGATCTAGATAATTTTGAAGTCAAAGATGCATCACCAAAGTTCTAAGAAGAGATCAAGTCAACCACCGATGAGCTCAAAGAAATTAACTTAGGAACTGAAGAGGATCCTTGCCCGACATACATCAGTTCTTTATTGAATGAAATTGAAGCCAATGACTTAGTTAGGCTATTGATTGAGCTTAAGGACCACTTTCCATGGAGTTATGAAGAGATGCCTAGATTGGCTCCTGACATAGCGGTCCATAAACTAGCAATAGAGCCTAATGCTAACCCTATCAAGCAAGCTCCTAAATGCATGCAATTATACATAGAATAATAGGCCATTTCTAGAGTCAAGAAACTGATCGATGCTAGCTTCATCTGGGAAAAGAAATACCCTGCCTAGTTAAGTAGTGTTATCCTAATTAAGAAAAGAATGGCCAAATTCACCTATGCATCAATTTTAGGGATTTAAATAAGGCATGTCCAAAAGATGAATTTAGTCTACCAAATTCTCCTATGGTGGACATTGCCTCATATCATGTCATCTTCTCTTTCATGGATGGCTCATATATATATAACCAAATTAAGATGGTTCCTATAGATGAAAGAAACACTACTTTAGAACCCCGATTAAAATCTATTACTATAAAGTCATGCCTTTCATCCTTAAAAATGCTGAAGCTATATACCAGTGGGCTATGACTCGAATCTTCGATGAACTCATTCTTTCATCATCATGTCGTTCATTGAAAGTAGGGAAAAGGAAGACCATCTCTTTGACTTAAGAGTAGTTTTTGAACAGTAAGAAAATTTAACCTCAAAATGAACCCCCTGAAGTGTGCATTCAAAGTAGCTTCAGGGAGATTCCTTGGGTTTGTTGTCCGGCACTAGGGAATCAAAATTGACCTGGAGGAGATCGAGGCGATATTAAAAATGCCACCACCTAAAATTTTAACTCAACTCAGATCATTCCAAGGGCGGTTGGTGTATCTAAGATTCTTTATATCCAACCTTTTGAGAAGATGTTAACCATTCTCTGTATTTATGAAAAAGGATGCCAAGTTCAAGTGCGATGATAAGTGTGAGCATGCCTTTGAAAACATTAAGCATTACTTGCTGATGTCGATAGTTCTAGCAGTCCCTATCCTAGGCAAGCTGCTCATACTTTACACTACTATGTTAAATGACTCCCTTGGTGGTTTGTTGGCCAAAGGCAATGATGAAGGGATGGAAAATGCACTCTACTACCTTAGTCATCATATAATCCCTATTGAGGCTAATTATGAACCCATTGAGAAGCATTGCCTAGCTTTAATCTTAGCATCCTAAAGCTACAGCACTACATGCTTCCTCATAAGGTGAACTTAATCTCTAGGATCAAACCACTATAGTATCTCATTACACGATCGACGCTATTTGGATGCTTGTGACATTCCATGATCCTCTTATAGTTTGACATTACCATTGTTTCACTTCACGCGGTGAAAGGTTAAGCATTAGTAGATTTTTTAGCAACACACCCACTTCTTATTGACTTTCTACTTAGTGATGGTTTCCCTAATTAACAAATCATAAACTTAGGGGATACTAGCATTCACCACTGGGAGATATACTTTGATGGTGCAGCTTCCTCTCAAAGAGGAGAATAACCATAATCTACTATTCCAGGAAAGACAGAGGTAGAATAGTTTTCTTAACTTCAGATCGTGATGTGATGAGGTTCTCATATCATCTATCCAATCCTTGCACCAACAATGAAGCTAAATATGTGGTTCTAATTCCTGATCTGGAGTTAGCTGTTACTCTAAGCATCTAGAACATCAACATGTTCAGGGATTTTTAGCTAGTTATCAAACAAATAGCTGGGTCCTATAAGGTTGTAAAGCCCAAACTCCATCACTACCACAAGTACACCATGGAGTTATTGGCCAAAATTCTAGAGGTTACCATTTATAAGATTCCTTAAGGAGAGAATGCCGTAGCGTATGCTTTAGCCAAGCTTACGAAGGAGTTGGCATGTCTGAAGGATGAGTCCATATCAATAAAGGTCCAAAATAGACAAGTCTTATCCATTATTGATATTGAACTCATAAAAAAGTACTCTCTTAAAGGGGAGGTTTCCATTGCCAAGAAGGACAAGGTGTTAGATTGGAGGCAACCATTCATGGATTACCAAAATAAAGGCAAACTGCCTCAAGAGAAGTCCCAAGCCCATTAGATGAAGTAGAGAGCACTTTCCTACACTCTTGTCGATGGTGCTTTGTATCGATGATCTTTCGATCATATGTGGTTACATTATTTATACAAGCATGAAGCTGATAAGATCATTACTGAGGTACACTTAGGATTATGTGAAGCCAACCAATCTGGTGTAAAGATGAAAGCCAAGATGAAGAGACTAGGATACTACTGGTCATCAATGATCAAAGATTGCATAGATATGTCTAGGTGATGCCACCAATGTCAAATACATGTTGTGGTCCTACTTCAACTGCCCAACATTCTACATCCTACATTGGCCTCATGGCCATTGAGTGTTGGTATTGACATAGTGGGTTACGATTGATCCTCCTTCTTTCAAGGGTCATCAATTCATCTTAGCTGCTACTAACTACTTTTCCAAATGGGCAAAGGTGATTCTACTGAAAGAGGCCACAGCTCAGCATGTGCTCCACTTTTTTAGAAACCATATCATATATAGGTTCACAGTGCCTCAAGAAATTATATTTGATAATTCTACTGCATTCAAGAACACCGAGATCAATAAATTTGCCCAAAGTCACAGAATAGATTGGAGATATTCTACCATCAACTACTCAAGGGAAAATAGCTTAGCAGAAGCCTTCAATAAAACTCTCATTCAAATACTAAAGAAAATACTCATCAATAATAAGAGATAGTGGCATTAGTAGTTAGTTGAAGCCCTGTGGGCCTACTGCACCACATATAAAATCCAACTCATTCTACCCCTTTTTATTTAGTGTATGGGTTCGAAGCCATTCTACCATTAGAAGTCCAACTGCCATCACTAAGGATAGTTTTGTGTAGCAAGATCACAATAGAGTAGAACACAAAGTTGTGGTTAGAAGAGATCAAAATATTGGAGGAGAGATGCCTACGGGCATGCCAAAACCTTGAGTTGAACAAAGCTATAATGATTCAAGCTCATAAGTTGGTCCATCCTAAATATTTTCAAGTAAGAGAGCTTAGTTTAGTTCAACTGATTATTGCCCATCGTAAGATGGGTGGCATGTTTGAACCCACATGGGAATGCCATTTTTCCATAGAGAAGGCCTACCAAGGAGGATCTTATCAACTTATTAATCATAAAGGAGAGTGCCCAATGCTTCCAATCAACGGGATCTACTTAAAGAAATATTATAAATTATGTTTGAAAATAATTATCATCAATGAAAATTTCATTTCTAATTTGATCTCTTTCATATTGAAAGTATTCTTATTTTTGAATCCTCCACGATGTGTTTAGGGTAGGTGTGATGAACTCGAGCAACGTCCTGTCCTTCATCAACACAACACAAACATAAACTACATAGAAATATATAAAATAAACACATATCTTTTATCTCTAGCTACTTTAAGTTGAGATAACACCCCCAATGGCAGTCGCTTAGTAGGCTCTCAGGTCGGTGATGTCTACCCTACTAGTGTGTCACCCTAATGGTCTTCTTGCTTTGGAGGATGTAAGCCTGCTACAATTATCTTCCTTACTTGGCCACTGCACACCAATGAGCGCCTTGTTAGTTTGGTAGGCCTTACTTCATGGCCAGTAAGCTACTTCATGTTGGCTTCATTTAAGAGAATGTAAGTCTGCTACACTTTCTTCTTGGATTAGCCTTCGTGAACTGACTAGGTCAAGTATATTTGAGGATTAGGATAAGTCCCATAGTAGATCCTTCCCTCCTGACTACTTCAAGTTTGGGTCTAATCCTTCCTGGGGGCTCCTTGCTTAGTAGTCACTCTAGGTCAAATAGCATCTATCCCGTCAATGATAGACTATCCTAATGTTTAGTTCTACTTGGAAACTTGTAAGGCTACATGCTTTCTCTCCAAATTGATTATTGCACACCTATGGGCACCTTAGGTTGGTTAGTTCTCGCTATACTAATGGATACACCACTCATACTGACGAATACACCTTAGGTTGGTTGGTTCTCGCACCTTAGGATACACCACTCATGTCAGATGTAAGTCTACTATGCTTTCTCCTTGAGTTGGCCACAATACACCTATAGGTTTTCTTTTCCAGGGCTTAGGATAATGCCCATAGCAGCACCTCCCTTGTGGACACTATATTTGGATCACATCCTTTACGACCCTATTTATACACTATCCAGGTTACTACTGGATTGGACAGTTCCCCTTTCTTTATAATCACCCCTGTGTTTGGAGAATCCATCTTGTGGATGTGCAGATTCTCCCTTGGTCTAGTAAATCTAAGATAGGTCAAGACAGACATATCCTTTTCTTAGTGTGGTCCCTCACACAGTAATAGAGTCCTTGCAATCATATAAAAAATATATATTCACTTATGGATTAGGAGGACACCCCTAGAGGTACATTTTCCCATGTAGGCATACTATCTTTAGGGCAGTGTTAGCAAAACCCCCTATAGGAATCATCTAATTACTCTTGAATTGATGTAAGTCCCCAGCGACATTCACTCAATAGTCTCCTCTAAGTCAGGTTCTATTTGTTATGCTACCAACAGGTCACCCCAAGGATTGTTCCTTGCTTTAGAAGATGTAAGTCTGCTATGCCTTCTTCCTAGCATAGTCGTTGCATAGGCAAAAGAAACCTCTTAGGTTCACTAGCTCTACCCGACGACCAGTAGACTATCCCTTTGGATTTTAAATCTAAGATAGAGAAAGATCGATATAGCCCCTTCTCAGTGGGTCCATCACACACCAGCTTGGTGCATAAATTAACTCTATCAAATTTGACCGAGCTCACATCCCCAGCAGAAATGCCCTCAATTTAAAATCAAACTAAACCAAACAAATCATACAAAATCACATGAAATTAGGAGAAAATTAATCTTGACTACTTTTGAGTTGACATAAGTCCCCAATGACATTCACTCAATAATCACCCTAGGTCAGGTGAGATTTATTATGCATCCAATAGGTCACCCTAATAGTTGTTCCTCATTTTGGAAGATGTATGTCTACTATGCCTTCTTTCTAGCACAGTCATTGCACACCGAAAGGCAACCCCTTAGGTTGGCTAGCTCTACCTCACAGTTGGTTGACTATCCCATTGGATTTGTAAACTTGTGGTAGATACATACCCAAATAAATCTATGAAAACAAACTCAAATCCTAATCCACAGTGGATAGCCCAAACCTGCTTCTCTTATGGAAGGTTCATATACCCAATCCCGAGCAGACTCGAGCCCTAGCAGATGTGCCTCCACATCAATTAAAACTAAAGAAATTAAAGTTGATTTGATCTTAATCCATGGTGGATTATGGATTCTTATCCTAGTAGATCTTCTTTCCATAAATCATATAATCAAATCAAATTCAAACCTTATCCCTAGAAGATTTTCTTCTTTTACACCCTCGACATAGACCCCTCACATGTCATGTCCAATGCATGTGTGATCCCCTAGCAGATCTCCCTCCATGTCCTTGACATGAAATGCTCATCAAATATTTTTTCTTCTCTTATGCAAACCTTTAATACTTCACCAAAATGCTAACAACAAGTAGTAATACACAAATATGCTATAATGATGCTACACTATGTTATGGCATCTATTATATAATACACTATAACATATTATATTATATTATATTATATTGCATATCACATCACAAGGAATTTCTTAAAATAAAAAAAATCATAAAATTAGTCAAAATAATAATAAACTATTTATTTTAGTTATATCACTTACATATTTTAAATTAAAATAATATATTATGATGTCATGCTCTACCTATTATGAATTTGGCCAAATTCCACCATTTTAAGGTCTAAATCAACATTTTAATAAATAATGCTAGTGTAGGCTCGACTGAATGATTGTAAAATATTAAAAGAATTTAAAATGCATAGAATAATATATTATGATATATGATGCTATACTATGCTACACCATATAATATTTATTTTGAACATAAAATCATACTTTTTATAATATAAGTGGTGTAGCACCCTTTATGCTACTAATTCCCACTTCAAATTTAACAAATTTCATCATCGATTTATTAAATCAATATTTTATGATTTACATTAATATAAACTATAGGGAATAATACCATAATATACTAAAACATTTCAAACCATCTTATAATATCTAAAAACACATCACTACATGCTCAAATATATGATGTTACATTATACTATAATATATGGTATTATAATATGATTTAGGGTTAGGGTTTAGAGTGTTCAAATCTCTAATAGTCAAGGGAAGTCTCTTGAATGCATTTTCTTTAGCTACCATAATAATGTTAGGATTAGTTCATTCTTTAGATCTACTCCTAATGACATCTTTATTTAAGGTTTAGGGTTTAAGGTTAGTTTAGGGTTTAGGGTTTAGGGTTAGTTCAAGGTTTAGGTTAGTTTAGGGTTTAGGGTATAGGGTTAGTTTAGGGTTTAGAGTTTAGGGTTTAAGGTTTGGGGTTTTTTTAGGGAAACCCCATGTGGGGGTATTTTATTGCCACAAAAAAAGGGTTATAAGGTCCTTAAAGGGGTAAACTCCAAAACTCTTCAGAGCTACAATGACCTAAGGGTAAATCCCTATCTAAGTACATCCAAAAGCAAAAGAAGACATTAAAGCAATCAAAAGATACAAGATGATTAACATAATAAGCTAAAGGAAGATTAAGGCCAATGCTGAAGGATGTAGAGTGCATGGTAATATGGAGCAAACACGCAAGAGAACAAGAGAATCACAGAATTACAATAGAGAGAGAGATTAGGATAGGTAAGGTATCTGAGATAAAGAGATAAATGGAAACAATATAATGAGAAGCGATAGTAAGGAAATTTGATAGAAGGATCGCTCAGTTACACCAAGTTGGGGCGAGATGCAAATATGAGCATCAAACTTCGAAGGGTTACAACACATGAGCTACTACCAAAAGGGGTGAAATCATCACGACCATCATAGAAACCTATGAGGAGGTAACACCTAGTTGTTGATAGTCTTGTGAGCTTTATTACAGCAATCTAAACAAAATCATATCTAAGAGAGGAAATTACAAAGATGAATGATAGGTCCCATTCAAGTAAAGTATCATCAATATAGTCATCCTGACATGAGAATATATAAACACAAGAGAATTAGTCATTTTAGCCAGAGCCTCATGAGAAGGGATATCCAAGTAATAAAGCAAACTAGCATATAATCCCTCCACAAGAAAATAGCAGATGAGACAACTTGAAATCCTGTAATCAAATTAAATGAGCATAATTAACACCTTCCCAATCATATGATATATAAATGAAACTTTCAGGGCAGGAAACAACCCCCTTTTTAATATCCATATCAGTAATTGGAGAAAAACAATTATAAAGGAAGGCAGCATAGCTCAACATAGGAAATGGACCAAACCAAAAATAGCACCAAGTAAAAAGTTAGAGCTTCGACTCCATAACATCTGAGCCAAAATTTGGATAATCCGATCAAAAAATAACCAAGAAACAAAGGCAACAAAAGGCAAGCGTCCATAATACCACTCTTGAATAGTATAAAGCGCACAAACCTCAACGAGATAGGAATAGAGACAACGGCATAATCACAGATCACAATGGAGATGAGCAATGAGGGCATAAACAACACGGGCATTCAGAAAGCCAACCCCAACAGCAAAACAACTAATGCAATAATGAAACACACTAGAAGAAAAGTGAACAAGAGGATTGAAATGAGTATCAACATTAGAATCCAGAAAAAATAGGACAGCAGATAACCAAGGCAAAAAATAGCCAAGACAGCAATAATGAAGACATCAACATTCAAGATAGGAAAGGACTGCAAGTTGGCCATAAAACCTCTCAATCAGAGTAGATATGGTAGTAATTAATAACCAAATAGATAGAGCATAAAAATAGTTATCTTGAAGCGACTTCAGGAATCTCTAAAACCATCACCATCAGGCAGAAGGAGAGCTTTTGAACAAGGACCACGAAATCCTACAACCAACAAATATGGAGCCAACATAGTGTCACGATAAACCAAGGCGAAATCTCAAGACAAAATAATAAAAACAACAAAAACCACTAGCATGCCATAATGCCACACCCATCCAATATAAGCGGTCGTAGATGCAAGTTTATCAAAAAAAAGGATGAAAAAAATAGCAGTAGATAAGATAGACCAATGAAATCTGATGATAAGAATATAATAAACTAATCAGGGGGTTCAAAGCAAAGTCCACCAAGCAATCGACAACTTCAATAGAGGCATCTTGAACAAAATAAACCAAAACCCGAGAGGCAAACAAGAAGAGAGTTAATCAGTTAAAAAAATAAGATAGCTAAGACAACAAGGCTAGAGGCCACCCAAAACATATATAAAGAAAGTGAGGGATAGATAATGAATAGCACCCCACCACAAGCCAATCTAGTAAGTGACATTTGAGAAATAAGATCGATAGAGTGCTTAATCACCTTAATCCAACTCGCCAAGGATAATGACAATAATAACAGAGGTTGGATAACAATTATGCATATAAGATAAACCATTGATTAACTACGAGAACAAAAAAAGATCTTTAAGATAGCATGTTCCCATCTTAGCATAGGGAGAGAAAACAAGAGCAAGGAAGACAACAATAATCCAGATGTTAGCATCTTCTTTGGACAAGGAAAAATAAATCGAAAAATCAAAAATGGGGACATTATTACGTTACACCCATTAGAAAATATAATATCATAAATAGCAAAATAGCGGCAATAAGGAAAGTTGCAAAATTGGTGCTCAATAGTAGTCTACTGGATTAAAATAATTAAGGTGCAAGTACCAAAAGTCGGCAAAACCACCAGACAACACCATAGGGATGAGGAAAAGGTAGATAGGGAGGGATAGGTGAAACGACTCCCACCACAAACCAATCCAATAAGACACATTCAGAGCAAAATGTTTAGTAGTAGGTTGCTTAGTCACATTAACCCATTGCCGGATAATGATAGTAACCAATAGGTTGGCCAATAACCAAGTTATGCATATAAGATAAACTATTGATTAAATTCAAAAGAGAATGATCTTCAAGATTTGCATGTTCCCATCATAGCATAAAGAGTGAAAAGAAATATTGCAGGGAAGACCAACGACATCCCAGTATTAGCAACAAAAGAAAGAAAAATTGAGAAAAGGGGTAAACATAGTAAAAACTAAAAAGAGAAAGAAAACCATTCTGAGGGAATGTGAGAAAAATCCAAAAAAAACAATTGATCTTGAATAAAAGCGGTAAAAGAACTTGACCAAAGAATCTGAAACATCCTACAGAAAGGATTTCAGGTAACAGAAACTATCAGATAAACTCCATCCAGACAAAAAATAAATAGTGAGAAAACAAATGCAGATTCCACCAAGCAAGTGAAAGAAGCATATAATGATAGAAGTAATATCTAAGTTAATAATAGGTCTATCATAAGTGTAAGGAGAATCGTAAGAACAGAAGAAAACTTGCAAAAATAGCCATAGCGGTGGGAGAAAGAGGAAACCCCATGGGGTAGCTAAACCCATAAAATCTCCATCCAACAAAGATTAAGCCTAGGATTAGGTATGCGATTGGTATAAGAAATGCAAGTAGGATTGGGGATATAAAACCAATAAAAGCGACATATAGCTCAACATAATTCTATGCGAATATATGCACATAGCTCCGACTTATCAATGTAAATGCCAAAAGCAGTGAGCCTCCTCATGACGGAGGAGCAATTAAAACACCAAAGCATGATACTAATATCCTCTGTGTTAAACATCCATAAAAGGTACAAAAAGGAATATATAACCAAAAAGTAAAGAAAATAAAAAAAGATGAATGGATAAACATCAAATGAATTGATTAAGTTAGAGATAAGGTAACCAAATTGTCCAGTTAACCCACAAGTGTTTGGGTAAGGTATGTTGATCAAAGAAGATGATACCATTGGATCTAGCACCGGGTTGGCAAGGTAGTCACAAGCATTTCCTTCCGCCAAACATGAGTGATGTTAAAATTCAATTGGGAAAGAAGAGATCTAGTTTGCTTGAGGAGGTAGTACAATTGTCTTTGCTCATCTTAGTGGAAGTCAAGAGATCAATCGGAAGCGGCATCCACCTCGATCCAAATATTGATCCGACCATTTTGGAGATAAATCTCAAGAGCTTTGAAAGGCGCCATAAGTTAGGAAAAGGACAGTCAGAAATAAGGGGATAAGCAAAAGTGAATAGAACTATACCCTTAGAATTCTTGAAAATGCCACCACAACTAGAACCATTATGAGACATCATTTTTTAATAATATGAAAGAGGTTTTTCCAATAGACAATCTTGTCATTTCGATAGGAAGGTTGATAGCAAATTTATGCCCATTATTGGCCACAAATTTGACCTTTGAAATGTTTGTAATGAATGAGATTGGCTTTAAACAAGTCACGAATTTTGTTTTTAGTTCTAGCAATAATCCTCACATGGTTCATAGGATCCCATGATGTTTTGCATCATTTTTGGTCCATCCATATGAATCGGATAAGAGTGATAATGATAACTTTAATGTGACCTTTAATAGTATTATCAAAATAAGTTCAAGAAGTTGATATAAAGTAAGAGAGCCATTGAAATTTGATGTTAAAAGATCATCATACCAAATCCAAAGTTTAGAAGCAATGACCCCATTAAAGACATGATTAACATTCTTAATATGAAAACAACATTGACATTTAGAGGGTATATGAAACCCTTTACCCACAACAAGGAATCCATAGGGATAAAAGTTTTTGAGTATGCAAGTAAGAAACGAGAATAAGAAATAGGGATATTGTTATTCCAAAGTTTGGAGAATATATAGGAGGAATCATGAGTATCTTTAATGTGGAGCCACACATTTTGAGGTTGAAATCACCATTATGAGAGCTTAAAGAGAATATGATCTTGATTTTGAGGAGTGATAGGAATAGTAGTAACCATATTCAGAAAGTAAAAGGGATAAAATCGACAAGCTTACTATTATTCCACTTATTGTTATGCCGGAAAGAATTTACTTTAATAGCGAAGTGGAATGGGTGTAGAGTAAGTCATCATGGAACCACAATCACTCAGTTATCTTGCCAAAAGAAAGAGGCAGAGTTGATGCCCCAAAAATTAGGGATTGCATCCCATTTGTGAGAACAAAGTCTTTTCCACAAAGGAGTCACCGCTTAAAGGGACAAATGAGGGGTGCTTAACAGTAATATTTTGATCATGAAATTAGCCAGATTGTGATTACTCTAAAATTCCACGAGTTTATAGGAAAAGGCATTGATAGCTTCTTTTATGGATTTACAACCAAGACCACCTTCATCAAAAGTGCCACAACTTTTAAACCAAGAGGTCTAGTGCATTTTTTAGAAGAGGTATTGGAGCCCCGAAAATTTATTTAAGAGGCCTCAATTGTGATGCTAGAGATGGTCACAATGGTTTGGATGAGATATAAAGGCATGGGAAAATGCTCTTAATCAAGGTTAACTACCACCAAAAGAGTAAATGAAATTCCCAAATTTTATTAGAAATTTTTTTTTTAATAAGGTCATCAAAAATATGAGATCTTTTGCCTTTTAAAGCCCAAATAATTAATGGGAAGTTGACTTTGCTTAAAATTAGTAATTCGGAGATTTGATTTAATCTGGGAGGAATCTTAGGAGGAATAAAACAACATTTTTGTCATTAAGGAAGAGACCACTAACTTTGCCAAAATCATTTAAGAGATTCTTAATATTTTTTAACATGTTGAAGAGAGGCATTCTGAAGATTATAAAATCATCACAAAGCTAAGATGAGAATTAGGAAACCACCATGAGTTTTAAAAGCCATGTTAGGTTTTGATGAAAAGGTCATTGAGGCTTCTCGAAAGATATTCGACGACAATGATAAAGAGAAGGAGAAAGGGGTCCTTGCAAACCATGGCTCAGAAAAGAAACCAAGGGACTCACCATTTAAAATGATAGAAAATTGATGTTAGTGATACAACTTTTTATAAGCCGGATAAAATGATCAGAGAAACCAAACAAATGCAAGATTTGGAAAAGGAAATCCCATGAGAGGTTGTCAAAGGCTTTAGAGATATCCAATTTGAAAAGCATATTACCTCCTCTGGAAGGAACATCAATGTCATGAACCAGCTCTTGAGTGAGGAGAATATTATCCGCAATGGTTCTATTTTTAACAAAACCAGTTTGGTTAGGGGAGATGATTTTATGGGCAGGGCTAATCTATTATTAATTAATTTAGCAATGAGTTTTGGAAAAAGGTACTAATAGATCTAAAATTGCCAAAATTGGGATTGATGGTTTTGGGAATAAGGACAATAGAGTACTGAAAATATCTGGGAATGGGCGCCATCAAAGAAATCAATAACGGCATTAACAAGATCGATTTAATAAAGGCCAACAATGTTGAAAGAAATGAGTCATGAAACCATCGGGGCGACAGAATCATTGTTCATGCTTATCTACTAATCTCCTTGGGCATAGTGAGCAAATGGTTATCCTCATTGGTAATCATAGAAGAGATAAGATGGGTGTTGGAGGGGGTTTCTAATGAAGGATTAGAATTTAATAAATTTTGAAAGTGATGTATGATAGAATCCTTGATTTCATTGTTATCAGTTATCCAACCACCATTAGGGTTCTTAATTTTCTTAATCGAGTTTAGAGCTTTTCATTTATTGCAAATAGCATGGAAGTACCTAGTGTTTCGTCACCATCAGCAATATGTTTGCTAGCGGCTTTTTGATGCCAATAGGTTTCCTCCATATTTTGGTAGTTAATCAAACTATCTTTGGCAGCACTCAACTCTTCAAGCTTACTAGGGGTCGGTTAAGACGACCTCTTCAAGAGACAAACCACTTGTTCCATAGCTTTAAGATTGGTAAGAGATTTTTAAAATATGTTTGTTCCACCAATTGAGGTTTTGTTTAAGCCTCTTGAGCTTAAGCCAAAGCCAAAGCATGCCTTTATGAATTATCCGGGTGAGCAGGGCCATCCATTAGTGGAAACAACATTAGTGAAATCACCATGTTGGGTCCACATATTTTGGAGATGAGGGAATAGGAGGGTTAATGGGGGAGTTTTGATAGAGATCAAAAGAGGGCATGATCAAACAAAGTTCTACTCAAATGTTCAACAGAAGTGAGAGGCCACTGATTAATCCAAAGAGAATTAAAGAGGGTCCTGTGCCAAAGTCTAGAGTTGTGCCATGTGTAATCAGACCCTGAAAAACCAATGTCAATCAGATTACAATCTAGGATCATATTAGAGAAGTCTTCCATGGAATGGAGGTTAGGAGAACATCCTCCCTCCTTTAGAAGAAGTAATGATAGTGTTGAAATCCCCAACCAAGGAAGGTTAAGCGAGGAGGCGAAGGTTCTTAAATGATTCAAAGGATGTTCCTACGGCTCTATTACAAGAAGCATAGATAAAGGAACCAAAGGCGAAAACTCACCTAAAGAGATTTTGACATTAACTAATTGATCAAGATCATCAATGATGGAAATGGTGATTGAATTATCCCAAAAACACCAAATTTTATTATTAAGATTGAAGAAGAAATTTTGAAATCAAGCGATCTAACAGAGGCAATTTTGGAAGAGTTAATGAAAGGCTCAATAAGAAGTTTGATGTTATGTGAGCGGAGGCTCTAACGATTGAGAGGGAGTGTCCCACAACCCAGATATTCCAAATAAGAAAATTCATAATAAAATGTCAAAAAAAGATAGAAAAGGAAAAGAAAAGAGAGGACATAATTATTTATGAGGTGTAAGGAAGAAGCGTGTGGTTCTAGTGAAATTATTAGTCATTTTGGCTTTATAAGATTTTTTTAAGAATAGTTTGGAAAGGTCTATCAATCCAAGTATCTCCATTAGAAAGGGATTGGTTTTTTATTTTCTAGAATAGAGCGTATCAGTCAATGTTTTTGGTAGTGGTGATTTCTCCTTCTTGATGTAGTTAGATGAGAAATTTGGATAGCATGAGTATCACTCTGTAGTGAAGTAGAGGGGGAGGTTCTTGCACCATTAATAGTGCAAATAGCATTTTCATTTCCATGATGCATATTCGAATTTTGGTCTGACACCAAGGGATCAACATTATTTTGATCCAATGTAGATTTTCCATTCAGATTTTCATTAAGATTCAAATTAAGCAAAGGTTTGTCATGAGAATTATTGCAAGTAGGAGTGCTAGGTAAGTTATCATTAGTCTCACACACACCAATAGTAGTATGTATAGCTTCGAATGTTTTCATTTGACAAATCAATGGGTATAAAGGGGTAGGTGTAGGAGGTGTATTCCATTATGAGTAGCTTTTGGCACATAAGCTAACTTATTGGTTTTCCCGTTCCAAGAGAGGTATGTCACGTGAGATATTCTTTTTTTGGGTTAGGGTGTAACACAAAACATTGGTGTGATCATGGCCATGGATCTTAGTGAGAACAAAAGGCGGGAAATTTTCAAATTCAACTTTATTATATCCAAATTTTTTTGAAACCAATCAAACTTCTTTGGGGTATTTTTTGGTAATGTCAATTTCAACCAAGATCGTGCATAGTTGGTAGATCTAGTGGCGTGGCTTGATCAATTTGAAGGGGTCTACCAAATAGAGACCAAACAAAACTTGATGAGTAACATAGTGAATTCTCATGTTGGGAAAGCAAGCCATAAAGGAACAATAGGGATTCTTCTTTGACATCAAAAGGGTGACCATTTCAAGAGCATTTTGACAATTATACACAAAATAGGATGAGCAAAGACACAAGTAATCTAAATCATTTGATAATTGAATGAGGATGTGTCGAGGATCAATCAAAATAGTGAAGACTCAGAAAGCTTTAAGCTATGGAAGAAAGATGATATTATCTAGAGTAGGCCGTAAAGAGAATTTACTAAACAAAGAGAACTCATAAGGCTTAGCTAATTTCTCCACATCTTGATCAGAACACATGATAGCCGATAATCCACGAAATGATGTAGAAATTAAATTAACCGAGGCATTAACACAAGGGGTCTTACGAGAAAGAGCATCCTTAAAGGACTTTACAGTAGGCACATTAATAGTAGCAATCAAATCCAGAGTACCTTTAGGATCAGAGGTTAAAAATAGAGGATGAGTTTAGTTCAGGAGAAGCCTCCACCATTGATCTAGTGAGAATCACATAAACTTGAGGAAGCATAACAAAATAGATAGGGGAGGCAATTGTGGCCAAACCACATAGAATAGCACGGGAACACAAAATCATGACAAAATTGCCAGAGAGGGAGTGCAGCAGTAAAGATGATGTTTTGAGTTTAAGGTTTGGGGTTTATAGTTTAGGGTTTGGGGTTTAGGGTTTAGGGTTTAAGATTGTAGGTTTTAGGGTTTAAGGTTTAGAGTTTTAGGGTTTAGGGTTTAAGGTTTTAGGGTTTAGGGTTTAGGGTTAATGGTTTAGGTTAATAGTTTTAGGCTTATTAGGGTTTAGGTTTAAGGTTTAGGGTTTAGGGTTTAGTGTTTTGGGGTTTAGGGTTTAGGGTTTATGATTTAGTGTTTAGGTTTATTTTAGGTTTAGTTTAGGGTTGAGGTTTTTTGGGTTTAGGTTTTAAGTTTAAGTTTTAAGTTTTAGTTTAGGGTTTAGGGTTAGGGTTTACAGTTTAGGGTTTAGGGTTTAAGATTTTTTTTAATAAAGAATAAATTCAAATTCAACATTTATTATTTTATTTTATGAACCAAGTAGCAGGTTTTCTAAAACATAGCGATGACATAGGTTGAGCACCCATACAACAAAATAGATAAGTAGAACCATCTTATCAAGACAGTTAAGTAGTTATCGTTCTTAATTTAGGTAGTTGAAGTTTATAGTTTATATCATATCCCAATCTCTTATGGTTGTAACCTCCATTCCTTTATAACCACCATTGCTTTTATTTATTAGGTTATTTTTATCTTACTTAGCGTGATGTTCTGTTGTAGGTTTTTTCTTAGGGTTTTGGGTTTAGGTTAGTTTAGGGTTTAGGGTTTAGGTAGTTTAGTTTAGGTTTATGGTTTAGGTTTTATTTAGTTTAGGGTTTTTAGGTTTAGGGTTTATGCTTTTAGATTTTAAAGTTTAAGGATTAGGGTTTAGGGTTTAGGGTTTAGGGTTTATGGTTTAGGGATTAGGGGTTAGGGTTTAGGGTTTAGGGTTTAGGGTTTAGAGATTAGGGTTTTAGGGTTTAGGGTTTAGGATTATAGGTTTAGGGGTGTACCTTCAGGGTTTAGGATTTAGGGTTAGTTATAGGGTTTAGGGTTTAAGATTTAGGATTTAGGGGGGTTTTTTTAAATTAAGTAAACCATTAGGTTTAGATTTATTTTATTAATTTTTTATTTATTTGAGTTTATTTTACTTTTTATTTTTATTTAGGTTTATTTTTTATTTTTACTTAATTGAGTTTATTTATTTTTGGTTTTTTTATTTTAGTTTATGTTTTTAATTTTTATTTATTTTTTAGGTTTAGGTTTATTTTTTATTTGATTTGTATTTTTATTTTATTTTTTAGGTTTATGTTTTATTTTTTATTTTTTGGTTTATGTTTAGGTTTTAATTTTATTTTATTAGGTTTAGGTTTTAGGTTTTTATTTTATGTTTATTTTTGGTTTTTATTTTTTAGTTTAGGTTTAGGTTTATTTTTAGTATAGTTTCTATTATTTAATTTAGGCTTAGGTCTAAGTTTAGTTTATTTTAGGTTTAATTTATTTTAATTTAGGTTTAGGTTTATTTTATTTTATTTATTTTATTTTTATTTTAGGTTTAAGTTTTTTTTAGTTTAAGGTTTAGGTTTTATTTTTTATTTATTTTTTAGCTTATTTTATTCATTTAAGTTTTTATTTAGCTTTTATTTTATTTTATTTTAGGTTTTTTTCATTTTAGTTTTATTTTATTTAAGTTTTTTATTTTTTAGTTTAGTTTAGGCTTTTATTTATTTTATTTTTGATAATTTTTTATTTTATATTATATTTTACTTTTAAGTTTAAGTTTGTTTTGGTTTAGTTTATTGTTTATTTAATTATTTTTTTATTTTATTTTTTTTATTATTATTATTTTTTATTTTTATTTTATTATTATTTAGGTTTAAGTTTATTTATTTGTTTTTTTAGTTTATTTATTTATTTTATTTTTAGGTTTTATTTAGTTTAAGTTTTGGTTTTTAGGTTTTTAGGATGTAGGGTTTAGGGTTTAGGGTTTTAGGGTTTTAGGATTTAGGATTTATGGTTAGGGTTTAAGGTTTAGTGTTTATGGTTTAGGGTTTAGGTTTTGATGGTTTAGGTTTAGATTAGGGTTAGTTTAGGGTTTAGGGTTAGATTAGGGTTTAGGATTTAGTGTTTTAGGGTTTAAGGTTTAAGGTTTAGGGTTAGGGTTAGAGTTTAGGGTTTAGAGTTTAGGGTTTAGGGATTAGGGTTTAGGGTTAGTTTAGTGTCTAGGATTTAAGGTTTAGGGTTTGAAGTTTGGGGTTGCAAGTTTAGGGTTTAGGGTTTACGATTTAGTGATTAGGGTTTAGGGTTTAGGGTTTAGGTTTTTTTTAAAATTAAGTAAACAAGTAGGTTTAAGTTTATTTAGTTTATTTAGTTTACTTTTTATTTAATTTTTATTTAGGTTTAATTTTTATTTTTATTTTTATTTAGTTTACTATATTTATTTTAGGTTTATTTATTTTACTTTATTTTTTATTTTAGTTTTTTTTCTTAAGTTTAGGTTTATGTTTATTATTTAGTTTAGCTTTATTTTATTTTTTATTTTGTAGGTTTCAATTTTATTTTTTTTTATTTTTTGCTTAGGTTCACATTTTCATTTTATTTTTTAGGATTAGGTTTAGGTTTTATTTTAAATTTATTTTAAGTTTTATTTTTTAGTTTTAATTTAGTTTTATTTTTAGTTTCTTTTATTTTATTTAGTTTAGGTTTAATTTATTTTAGGTTTAGGCTTCAATTTCATTTATTTTTGTTTTAGGTTTATTTAGTTTAGGTGTTATTTTTTATTTATTTTTAAGTTTATTATTTAGTTTTTATTTTTTTATTTTAGGATTATTTTATTTAGGGTTGAAGGTTTAGGGTTAAGGTTTAGTGTTTAAGGTTTAGGTTTTAGGGTTTAAAGTTTAGGGTTTTTTAGAGTTTAGGGATGTAAGTTTAGTGCTTGGCATTTAGTTTTAGGGTTTAGGGTTTAGGGATAGTTAAGAGTATAGGGTTTAGGGTTCCGTGTTTAGGGTTTAGGGTTTAAGGTTTAGGGTTTTTTTTAGATTTTAATGTTTAGGGTTTTTTTTAAAAAAAAATTAAGTAAACTGATATGTTTAGGTTTATTTAGTTAATTTTTTATTTATAATAGTATTTTTAATATTTTTATTTAGGTTTATTTTTTATTTATATTTAGTTTAGTTATATTTATTTTAGGTTTATTTATTTTAGTTTAGGTTTTATATTTAGTTTATTTTTTAGGTTTATGTTTAGGTTTATGTTTATTTTTTTAGTTTAGTTTTATTTTTATTTTATTTTATTTGGTTAAGGTTTGATTTTTAATTTTTAGGTTTAGGATTAGGTTTTAGGCTTTTATTTTAGGTTTATTTTCAGGTTTTATTTTTTAGTTTAGGTTTAAGTTTACATTTAATTTATTATATTTTAGGGTTTAGGTTTTGTTTTCTTTAGGTTTAAGTTGAGGTTTTATTTATTTTAGTTTAGTTCATCTTAGTATAGGTTTAGGTTTATTTTGTTTTATTTATTTTATGTTTAAGTTTTTTTTTTTTAGTTTAGGGTTTAGGTTTTAATTTATTTTAGGTTTTATTTTTTAGGATTATTTTTTTTTTTTTAACTTTAGGTTTTTTATTTAGTTTTTATTTTATTTTATTTTAGGTTTTTTTAAGGTTTATTTTATTTTAGATTCATTTTAATTTTTTATTTATTTTAAGGCTTTCATTTAAGTTTATTTTTTATGTTTAGGATTTTATTTAGTTTTTATTTTATTTTATTCTAAGTTTATTTTATTTTTAATTTTTATTTTATTTAGGTTTGTTACATTTTAGTTTAGTTTAGGTTTTTATTTTATTTTAGTTTATTTTTTATTTTGATTTAATTTTATTTTTAGGTTTAAGTTTTGGTTTTATTTTAGGTTTTTATTTATTTATTTATTTTTGTTTAGGTTTATTTATTTATTTTAATTTTAGGTTTTATTTAGTTAGGTTTAGGTTTTTAGTTTTTTAAGACATAAAGTTTAGGCTTTAGGCTTTAGGCTTTAGACTTTAGGCTTTAGTCTTTGGGGTTTAGGGTTTAGGGTTTAGGGTTTAGGGTTTAGTGTTCAGGCTTTAGGGTTTAGGGTTTTAAGTGTTTAGGGTTTAGGGTTTAAGGTTTAGGGATTAGGGTTAGTTTAAGGTTTAAGGTTTAGGCTTTAGGGATTAGAGTTTTTAGGGTTTATGGTATAGGGCTTAGGGACATATTAGGGTTTAGGGTTAGATTAAGGTTTATTGTCTAGGGTTTACGGTTTAGGATCAGAGTTAGGGCTTAGGGTTAGTTTAGTGTTTAGGGTTTAAGATTTTTAGTTTAGGATTTTTTAGGGTTTAGGGTTTATGGTTGTAGGTTTAGGGTTTAGGGTTTAGGATTTAGGGTTTTTATTTAAAATCAAAGGATGGGTTTGTGTTTATTTTAGTTTACTTAGTTTATATTTTATTTATTCTAATGTATTTTTTATTTAGGTATAATTTTATTTTATTTTGATTAGTTTATTTATTTTAGGTTTATTTATTTTAGTTTAGTTTTTAACTTTAGTTTATTTTATTTTTTAAGTTGAGGTTTTATTTTTTATTTTTAGGTTTAAGTTTTATTTTTTATTTTATTTTCTTAGGTATAAGTTTTAGGTTATTATTTTAGGTTTATTTTTGGGTTTTATTTTTAATTTAAGTTTAGGTTTATTTTTAGTTTATTTTATTTTATTTAGTTTAGGTTCAGGTTTAGGTTTTATTTTCTTTTAGTTTAGTTTATTTTAATTAAGGTTTAAGTTTATTTTGTTTTTATTTTAGGTTTAGGTTTTTTTTTTATTTAGAGTTTATGTTTTATTTTTAATTATTTTTAGGTTTATGTTTTATGTTTAGGTTTTTATTTAGTTTTTTAATTTATTTTATTTTAGGTTAATTTTTTTTAGGTTTATTTAGTTAGGGTTTAGTGTTTAGTTTTAGGGTTTAGGCTTTTTTTTATGGGTTTTGGTTTATTTAGTTTTTTATTTATTTTGGCTTATTTTATTTATTTTTATTTAGGTTGATTTTTTTAGTTTAGTTTATTTATTTTAGGTTTTATTTTAGTTTAGGTTTTTTATTTTAGTTTATTTTTTTAGGTTTAGGTTTATGTTTATGTTTATGTTTATTTTTATTAGTAGTTCTTTAGTTTTCTGGTTTCAAAACCACTGGTTATTGTTTATATTATTTTATTTTAACCTCCATTGCTATTTATTAGTTTTGGCACCACCTCCATATAGGTTTTTTGTGATAACCAAGTTTTACCTCCATTTATTAGATCGAGCTTGGTTAGGTGATATTTTAGTTAGGTTATGCATTCTTAGGGTTTAGGTTTAGGTTTAGGTTTTTTAGGTTTCAGGGTTTATGTTTATTTTTTATTTATTTAGTTACTTTAGGTTTTGGTTTAGGGTTTGGTGTTTAAGGTTTAGGGTTTAGGGTAAGTGTTTAGGGTTTAGGTTTAGTTAGGTTTGGGTTTAGGTTTTAGGGTTTAGGGTTTTAGGGTTTATGCTTTTTTTAGGGTTTAGGTTTAGGGTTTAGGATTTAGGGTTTAGGGTTTTAGGGTTTAGGGTTTAGGGTTTAGCTTATTTAGAATATAGTTTAGTTTTTTTAAAATTAAGTAAACTCATGGTTTAAGTTTATTTAGTATATTTAGTTTATTTTTATTTATTATAGTTTACTTTATTTTTATTTTTTATTTATTTATTTAAGTTTAGGTTTTCTATTTTAGTTTATTTTAGGTTTAGGTTTTTTTTTAGTAGGTTTAGGTTTTATTTTATTAATTTTAGGTTTATCATTTAGGTTTATTTTTTTAGTTTTTTAGGTATTTTATTTTAGGTTTATTTTATTTAGGGTTAACATTTAGTTCTTATTTTATTTATATTTTTATTCTTAGGCTTATTTTATTTTTTTAGTTTAGTTTAGGTTTTTATTTATTTAATTTTAGTTTATTTTTATTTTTATTTTATTTTATTTTATATTTTAGGTATAGGTTAGTTTAGGTTTCTTTTTATTATTTTATTTTAGTTTTTTTTTTTTATTTATTTTTTAGTTTAGTTTTAGGTTTTAATATTTAGATATAGGGTTTAGTTTAGGTTTAGGTTTAGGTTTAGGGTTTAGGGTTTATTTAGGTTTATTTTAGGGTTTAGGTTTATATTTTAGTTTAGGTTTAGTTTTATTAGGGTTTATTAGGATTTATTTTTAGGCTTTAGGTTTAGGGTTTTTAGGGTTTAGGTTTAGGTTTTAGTTTAAGTTTTAGGTTTAAGTTTAGGGTTTTATAGTTTAGGTTTAGGGTTTAGGTTTTAGTTTAGGTTTAGGTTTAGTTTAGTTTTAGGTTTTAGGTTTAGGTTTAGTTTTAGGTTTAGGTTAGGTTAGTTTAGTGTTTTAGGGTTTAGGTTTAGGGTTTAGGTTTAGTTTAGTATTTATAGGGTTTATTTATAGTTTAGGTTTATTTATGGTTTAGGGTTTATTTATTTTATTTAGTGTTTAGGTTTTAGGGTTTAGAGTTTTTTTTTTAAAATTAAGCAAACTGGGTGGTTTATGTTTATTTACTTTATTTTTTATTTATATTTATATTTATTATTTATTTTTCTAAGTTTATTTATTTTAGTTTAGGTTTTTTATTTTAATTTATTTTTTAGGTTTATGTTTATTTTTTAGTTGAGTTTCATTTTTTTATTTTTTATGTCAGGTTTTTTTTTATTTTTAACTTTTGGTTTTTATTTAATTTTTTTAGGTTTAGGTTTAAGGTTTTTATTTTTGATTTAGTGTTTAAGTTTATTTTTAGGTTTTATTTTTTAGTTTAGGTTTAGGTTTATTTTTAGTTTATTTTATTTTATTTAGTTTAGGGTTAGGTTTAGGTTTAGATTTAGGTTTTATTTATTTTAGTTTAGGTTTAGGTTTATTTTATTTTGTTTCTTTTATTTTTGTTTTAGGTTTCAGTTTTTTTTAGTTTAGGTTTTAGGTTTTATTTTTTCTTTATTTTTAGGTTTTATTTTTAGGTTTATTTTTTAGGTTTAAGTTTTTATTTAATTTAATTTTATTTTCTTTGAGGTTTATTTTAAGTTTATTTTATTTTTATTTTACATTTAGTATTTATTATATTTAAGTATTTTATTCTTAGTTTTATTTTATTTTAGTTTATTTTATTTTATTTTTAGGCTTAGGTTTAGGTTTTAGTTTAGGTTTTTATTTTATTTAGGTATAGTTTTATTTGTTCATTTTATTTTTAGCTTTTTTTAGTTTAAGTTTAGGTTTTTAGGTTGTTAAGGTTTAGGGTTTAGGTTTTAGGGTTTAAGGTTTACAATTTTAGGTTTTAGAGTTTTAGGGTTTAGGGTTTATGGTCAGTTTGGGGTTTAGGGTTTAGTGTTTAGGGGTTAAGATTGTAGGTTTAGGGTTTAGGGGTTAGGGTTAGTTTTATGGTTTAGGGTTTAGGATTTAGGGTTTAGGGTTTAGGGTTTTTTTAGTTATTTTAGGTTTATTTAGTTTATTTTTTAGTTATTTTAGTTTAGTTTATTTTTTATTTATATTTAGGTTTATTTTTTATTTTTATTTAGTTTAGTTTATTTATTTTAGGTTTATTTATTTTTGTTTAGGTTTTTATTTTAGTTTATTTTTTTAGGTTTAGGTTTACGTTTATGCTTATTTTTTTTTAGTTTTATTTTTATTTTATTTTTAAAGTTTAGGTTTTATATTTTATTTTTATATTTTTATTTAGTTTAGGCTTAGTTTTTTAGGTTTTTTGGGTTTAGGGTTTAGGGTTTTAGGATTTAGTGTTTAGGGTTAGGGTTTAGGGTTTATGGTTTAGGATTTAGTGTTTAGGCTTTAGGGTTTAGTGTTTTTCTGGACTTAGCCAAATTCCTTCATTCCAAAGCCCAAATTCAATTTATTTTCTCATGAATCATTACCTTCAATCATATTCACAAATATAAATAAAATCTACAATCATCAAGCTAAACCAAAATCAACCCAAGTCAAACTAACTTAACCTTTTGACTTGAAATGTTCAAATGAACTAAAACCCATTTAAACCCAAACCAATTGCAATTGAATTTATATATCAATCCAAAATCATATATAAACTCAACTAAATCAAACTTAACCAAAAATCAACTAAACCCAATTGGTCCACTTACCCAAGCGGCTAATTTGACCCATTTAAGCTAGTTCTAATCTTACCTAAATTGGATTGAAGCCCATCAAAACCTCCCATCATGATTATTAAACACCCTCAGTTGATCAATTATCACAAATTTGGTCAAACTAAGTAAACTTGGTCATTTGACCGAGTCAGCCTCTTAACCCATATTAATCCAATTAGCCAAATTGCAACCCATGCTAAATCCCTTGAAACCAATGATTCATACCAAATTAAAATCAATATTTGAATCTGACTTGACCTTCAATTGAGTCAAAACAAACCCATTTGGCCCTCTTGACCCAAGTTGACCCAAATTAACCTAAAAGGCCAAATTGATTGCAACCAATGGCTTAAGATCATTCCAAATTAGTTGTTGAACTTGACCAAAGCTATGATTGGACCCAATTGAACCCAATTAACCTACTTAGCCCAAATTGACCTAAAGGTTCAAGTTGGCGTAAACCAAAACCAAATCCAAATTAATTAAAACCAAAACCAATCATCTTCAATTGGTCAACTAAACCCAAACCAACAATCAACCCAAGCCAATTTTACCAATTTGGTCAAATCGATCAACTTAACCCATTTGACCCAAATGAATTCAAATGAGCCAAAATCAAATCTAAGCCAAACTAAACCAAATCAATTGAACCAAAACATCCTAAATGATCATATGAACTTGACTAACCCTTGGACAATTTGACCAATTGGTCAACTTGACCCAACCTAATTTGACCTAACGATTCAAATTATGCCAAACTAACCAAATCAACTCCAATTGACTTGAAATTTGGGCTAACCCACTTTTGGCTCATTTCAAATCTACCCAAATCGATCCCAATACCAAATGATCATTCAACCTTTGGGTCAAGGGCATCACATGAGAGAAATCAACCATGTAATTAGTCATTTCCATTCATTGGCCACTTGGTAATCTCCCAACAGTCCACCTAGCACCTAGGACACTGCCCAACCTGACCCAAGGGGTGGTTGGGTTGGTCATGACCCATGGGAGGTGAAATAACCTCACCCTCCCCATTGGAGCATTTTAAACCCATAGGACACCAATGATTCCTCCTTGGAAGCCACCTCCACACCTTCAACTAACCAAGCTAAGCCAACTCACCTCCTCCCTGCCACCCATGACTCCCTGAGATGGTTGGACGGCCACTAAAATCCAAACCTGATCCCAACATCTGATCAAGATGAAGGGGGGTATACAACCCCTCGTTTCCACTCAAACACAGACAAAAATCATTACTCAAAGCCCTAGCTCTCCAAGAAGAGCTGTTAGAGACATTCCCTAAGCTCCCAAGCTCGTTCCTCAATCAAACAATGCCATTCTTGTTTATCCTGAAATAGGACACTTCCATTTCTAACATAACTTCCCAATTTCTCCATGAAACTCAAATTAACTTTGCACGCACCTTCCCTAGGCCACGTCGAGCAAGATTGAATCATATCCCAAGCTTTTCAAGCACCAGGGGTGGGACTTTGATCAAAGCTGAGCTCCAAATCATTGGTTCATGGCCTTCCAAGCGAACGTCGAGGAATTGATCCAATTGCTACTCACCAGTGCTTCATCACCACTAGATGAATCTTCTTCAATTGTTTGAGCAACCGGTCTTGAGCTCTGGCAAAGTATGCTTCCAAAACTGATCCTTAGGCAAAAATGGGTTGGAACTTTTTGAAGAAAACCTGCACCTCATGTGATCTTGATCATTTGATCCCCTCTGATCATTATCGTAAAGGTGTGGGATCCTTTTGGAGTTGATCTAAGCTCGGGTAAGCTCTATTTAAGTGAGCAATGGTGGATGCACTCCATTACGCCTCACTCAGTGGCGTTAGATCTACGCGTCCATTGCATGGAGCAGGCGGTATGATTAGATCGCTAAAGCGATCGATTTAATCCTATTAAGTTGTGGGATTGATCATAGCCATCCGATCTTAGATCGAATGGCTGACAAGAAAGTGCCTTTTAGCGCATGGAGTTGGATAAGTTTTAAGTAGCCAATCTCGTTGCGCCAAATTGAAAGAATGCTCATCGGTAGCCACATGGATGAGGAGTAGGCTTTAATTAGGCTCAATTAATCATTTTTAATGGTCGAAACTTCTAAAAATCATAAGAAATCATAGAGAAATAAGAAAATGCAAATAAATACTCATTTTAAGATATTTTAGAGGAGAATTAATTAAAAATGATCTTTAGAAATTTTGAACATTAATTAAGTTTTAATTATAAAATTAATTAGCTTAATTACATTTTAATTACTTGAGCAATTAATTCAAAATTTTGTGGGTTAATTTAATGGGATGACCTCTGCCTCCTATGATTTTCTTGGGATTTATTGCTCACTTAATTAGGAAAATTGACTAATCAAACCTTAACTATTCTTTTTAATTAATTAATGATTAATTAATCCCATGAACTGTAACAAATTGGTTAATTAAGTTTATTAATCATTGTTCAGCGAGTGTACTAAGGAAAGGGTTAGGACCCCATTCCATAAGTTCATTTCACCCTTTTTTAAAATGAAATTAATTAAAATTTAACAATTTAATTAAATCACTTAATCAAATTGAAATCATAATCACATTAGACCTTAATTAATTAAATCATGGGGTATCTTTATGGTGTTTAATAACCTAAAGAGTTTAATGAAATTATGGTTGGTCACATGTATGAAACCATAAGAGTAATTAATTAAGTCCCTTAGTCTAATTAACTATTAATCATGAGCCAATTGCATTAGGCCCCTTTTATTTCTAGGATCATTGCAAGTTTATTTTCCATGCATATCATGTTTATAATTATTTAGTTAATTACTTTAAGGTGACATAAGTAAGGGTAATTAATTCATCTAATTAAAGGTTCAACTTAATTAACCCATAAAATTAATTACATTTCATTAAATCAAATTCACTAATGTGGGAATGGGTTTCAACAAGTGATGATTTCTCTTCTCCTCTTTAAATCAAATCAAATCCAAAACTTAATTAATAAAGAAGCTTTGGTTTGCTTTAAATAATCTTATTTGATTTGATTATCCTTAAGAGCTAGTTTGGTTTAGTGAATCACATGCTTATATATGATTGTCCTCTTTTCAACCATGTTAAATTTGGTATGTCTTTTGAATTCATGCATCCATCATTTCAAAATCAAGTAAAATAAAATGGATTTTCTTTATGTAAGCTTGCATGTGTTGATTTAATTTAATATATATGAAATTATCAATTATAAATTAAATCAAATGTATTCTCAAAAGCTTATAAATGAATAATAATATGCATTATGATGCTAGTTATAAATACATAAGAAATGCATGTGCTTATAGCTTAAGTGTATGAATGTTGAGTTTTCTTTCATCCATTCATGTGTTGATTTACTTAAGATTGGATGGTAATGGGTATATAATCTGGACATCTCAGGAACATGAGGCTTTAGCTAGCCCTAAGCAGAAATGTTGAATCTGAATTTGTTCTCTTAAAAAAAAATCCAATAAAAAATAAACCACAACCCTAAACTTAAAACCTAAACCCTAAACCTAACCTCAAACCTAAACCCTAAAACCCTAAACCATAAACCTAAACCCTAAACCTAAACCACAAACCATAAACCCAAAAAAACCTAAACCCCAACCCTAAAACAAACCCCAAACCTCTAAACCCAAACTTAAACCTAAAAAACCTAAAACCTAAACTAAACTAAATAAAACATAAAAAAATAAAATAATTAAAAAATGTAAACAAATAATAAAATAAAATAAAATAAAAACCTAAACTAAAACCTAAACTAAACCTAAACCTAAACTGGCTAAAATGAAATAAAATAAAAAAATAAAACTCAAATAAAATAAAATAAACAAAAACCTAAACTAAACTAAAAATTAAAATAAACCTAAAAATAAAAAATCTAGATAAATTAAAAACTAATGTAAAATAAAAATAAAAATAAACCTAAATAAAATAAAATAAAACTAAATAAAACCAAAATAAAAAAAATAAACCTAAAATAAATGAAAATAAAACTTAAACTAAACTAAAAAACTAAAATAAACATAAATTAAACATAAACTAAACTAAAATAAACTAAAAAATAAATAAATAAACTAAATAAAAAATAAACTAAATAAACTAAATAAAATAAAATAAAATAAATCTAAAATAAACTAAAAATAAAACCTAAAACTTAAACCTAAGAAAATAAAATAAAACCTAAACCTAAACCTAAAATAAAAAATAAAACCTAAACAAAAAATAAAATAAAATAAAAGTAAACTAAAAAGATAAACATAAACCAAAACCTAAACCTCAAAATATAATAAAACCTAAACTAAAATAAATAAACTAAAATAAATAAACTAAACAAAATAACCTAAATAAAAAAAAATAAAATAAAGTAAAATAAATAAAAAATAAACAAAATAAACCTAAACCTACTGGGTTTACTTAACAAAAACCCTAAAACTAAACCCTAAACAAACCAAACCTAAACTTAAACCCTAAACAAACCCTAAAACCACAAGCTAAATTTTAAACCACTAAAACTAAAACTTAAACTAAAACAAAATAAAATAAAAAACTAATAAAATAAACTAAAATAAAATAAATAAAAAAAATAAACTAAATTAACTAAATAAAATAAAAGAATAAGACCAAAATAACTAAACTAAAATTAAAAAAATAAATCATTAAATAAAACCTAATAATAAATAAAAAATAAAACCTAAATCCTAAACTTAAAAAAAACCTAAACCTAAAATAAAAATTAAATAAACCTAAACCTAAACTAAAATAAATAAAATCTAAACCTATACCTAAAATAAACTAAACATAAACTCTAAACTAAAAAAAATAAAATAAACCTAAAATAAATACCTAAAACCTAAAGCTAAAAAAATAAAATAAAAACCTAAACCTAATCCTAAAATAAAAAAATAAACTAAACCTAATAATAAAATAAAAATAAAACTAAAATAAAAATAAACATAAACCTAAACCTAAAATAAACTAAAATAAAACCTAAACCTAAGCCCCATCCTAAACCCTAAAACCTAAAAACCTAAACCTAAACCTGAGCCACAAAAACTAAACCCTAAACTTTAAACCCTAACCACTAAAACCTACCACAACCCTAAACGGACACAAAACCACACTGAACCCTAAACCCTGACCAAACAAAAAAGCTAAAATCCTGAACTTAAACTAAATAAAACCTAAAACTAAAATAAATGGAAAAACTAAACCAAAATAAAATAAAATGGAACATCTAACTAAACCTCCAAACCAAGAAAATAAAAAATAAAAAAAAATAAAACTATAAAATAAAATAAATAAAACCTAAACTAAACTTAAAAAAAAAATAAAACTAAATAAAACTTAAAATAAATAAAAATAAAACTTAAATAAAATAAAACTAAACCTAAAATAAAACTAAAATAAATAAAATAAAAACTAAATAAAAACCTAAACCTAAATATTAAAACTAAAAATAAAACTTAAAAATAAATAACAAATAAAACCTAAACACTAAACTAAAAAAACCTAAACCTAAAATAAAAATAAAATAAACCTAAACCTACACTAAAATAAACTAAACTAATATAAATAAACCAAATCAAAATAAACTAAACCTAAACTAAATAAAACAAAATAAGTTAAATATAAATCAAAACTAAACTAAAAATAAACCTAAAATAAAACCTAAAACCTAAACCTAAAATAATATAAAAGACCTTAACCTAAACCTCAAAAAAAATCTAAACATAAAAGTAAAATAAAATAAAACTTAACTAAAAAAACAAACCTAAACCAAACCTCAAGAAAATAAATTAAAATAAAAGCATAAATAATAAATAAACCTAAAATAAATAAACTAAACTAAATAAAAATAAAATAAACCTAAATCAAAATAGAAAATAAAATAAACTAAAATAAATAAAAAAATAAACTAAACAAACCTAAACTACTAGTTTAATTAATTTTTTAAAAAATAAAAATTAAAAAAATTAAAAAAAACCAAACCCAAACCCAAAACTAACCTAAACTCTAAACTCTAAAACTACCTCTTGCCCTAAACCTAAACCCAAAACCTAAACTCTAACTGAGCCATTAACCCCAGGCCCACTAAACTCCCCCACCTTAACCCTAGACCAAAACTCTAAACCCAAACCCACAGGCCCACTACTGACCCTTAACCCCACAATAAACCCAGGCTCTGGGCCAGCCAGACCACACTCTGACCCCACCCAATGACCACTGAGCTGGGCCACTGAGTGCCTACTCATCCCAAACCCTGAGCCAGGCCCTAAACTCCAAACCCTCTGACCTTCCACTCCACAAACCCTAACTTAAGGCTGAACATGGGCCACCCTTACCAAATACACCCACCCCTGGGCCCCACCCTGAGGCTACCCTGTTAAACCTTAAACCTGATCTAACTTCCAAACCACTAAATAAAAACTAAACCAAATGACCACAAAAAAAAAAAAATAATAAAAAAATAAATAATAATAAATAAAATAATATAAAATAAAATAAAATAAAACTAAAATAAAACAAAACTTAATCCTAAAAAATAAAATAAAATAAAATAAATAAAACCTGACTAAAACTAAAATTAAAATAAACTTAAGAATATAAAACTTAAAGATAAAATAAAATTAACCTAAAATAACCTAAAATAAAATAAAATAAAACTAAATAAAACCTAAATAAAAATAAATAAAAAAATTAAACTAAACTCTAAAATAAAAAGAAAACCTAAACTAAAATAAAATCAAATAAACTAATATAATAAACCTAAAACTAAACTAAAATAAACTAAAAAATAAATAAAGATAAACCTAAACCTAAAATAAACTAAACTAAACTAAATAAAATAAAATAAGCTAAAAAAATAAATCTAAACCTAAAAAAAAAAATAAAACCTAAATAAACCTAAAATAAAACCTAAAACATAAACATAAAAAAACCTAAACTAAACCTAAAATAAAAATAAAACTTAAAAAAAAAAATAAAATAAAAATAAAACTAAACTAAAAAATAAACATAAACTATAAACCAAAAAAAATAAACTAAAATAAAAACCTAAAATTAAAATAAATAAATATAAACAAATAAACTAAATAAAATAAAAAATAAAAAATAAATAAAATAAAAAAACTAAAAAAATTAAACCATCGGTTTACTTAATTTATAAAAAAACCCAAACCCTAAACCCTAAACTAAACCAAACCAAAAACCACAACTAACCTTAAACCTTAAACTACAACCCTAAAACCAAAACCTAAACTTAAAAATAAAATAAAAATAAAACTCAACTAAAAGATAAACCTAAACCAAAACCTAAACATAAAAATAAGCTAAAATAAAAATCTAAACTAAAATAAATAAACTTAAAATAAATAAACTAAACTATATAAAAATAACAAATAAACATAAATAAACATTAAGATAAAATAAGCTGAAATAAAAAATAAACTAAATAAATAAAAGAAGAAATGTTGAATATGAATTTGTTCTCTTTGAAAAAAAAATTTAAAACCCTAAACTTTAAACTAATACATGAACCCTAAACCTAAACCTAAACCTAAACCCTAAACCCTAAATCCTAAATCTTAAAAACCTAAACCCTAAACCCCAAACATTAAACTCTAAAGCCCTAAACCCTAAACCACACTAAACCTAAACCACACTAAACCCCAAACCTGAAAGCTAAAACCAAAAAAAAATTCAAAACAAAACTAATAAAACATAGAGCTAAACCACAAACCACAAAATAAATAAAACCTAAACTTAAACTAAATAAAACCTAAAAAATAAAATAAATAAAATCTAATAAAATAAAATAAATTAAACATAAACCTAAACTAAGGAAAAAATTAAAATTAAAAATAAACTTAATTAAAATTAATCAAAACCTAAAATAATCAGAAAAATAGAAAACCTAAATAAAAATAAAAACTAAACCTAAAATGAAAATAAAATAAACTTAAAATAAAGTAAAATAAAAACTAAATAAAAACTTAAACCTAAAATAAAATGAAATAAACTACTAAAATAAACTAAAATAAAATACCAATACCTAAATCTAAAATAAAAAACCTAAACTAAACCAAATAAATAAAATGAAATAAACTAAACCAAATAAACCTAAACTAAAAAAATAAACCTAAAATAAACCTAAAATAAAATCTAAAACCTAAACCAGAAAAATAAAATAAAACCATAAACCTTAAACTAAAATAAAAATAAAATAAACCTTAAAATAAAATAAAATAAAACTAAACTGAAAATAAACTAAATTTGAACATAAAGCCAAAAAACTAAAAAAAACTAAGCTAAATTAAATAAACCTAAATTAAATGAATAAACTAACTAAAATAAAATAAAAAATTAAACTAAAATAAATAAATAAATAAATAAATAAACCTAAACCAACAATTTATTTAATTTAAATAAAATCGTAAAACCCTAAAATTAACCATAAACCTAAAAACCTACAAACCCACTTAAAACCCTGACAAAACCACAAGCCCTAGACCCACAAAACCCACAAACCCAAACCTTAAACCCAAACCCTAAACTTTAAATACAAAACAAACCTAAAATAAATTAAATCTAAAAATAAAATCAATAAAAAATTTAAAACTAAATAAAATAAAATAAAATAGAAAATAAAACCTAAAACAAACATATAAACCTAAACCTAAAAGTAAAATAAAAATAAAACTCAACTAAAAATAAACTAAACTTAAACCTAAACTAAAAATAAACTAAAATAAAAACTAAACTAAAATAAATAAACTTAAAATAAATAAACTAAATCAAATAAAATAACAAATAAACATAAATAAAATAAAAATAAAATAAACTAAAATAAAAAAATAAACTAAATAAACAAAAAAGGAAAGGTTGAATATGAATTTGTTCTCCTTAAAAAAATCAAAACCACCTAAACCTAAACCCAAACAAATCCTAAAATACAAAACCTAAACTAAACCCAACCTTAAAACCCTAAACCTTGAACCCTAAACCCTAAAACCTAAACCTAAACTAAACCTAAACCACTAAACCATAAACCACAGACTTTAAAAAAAAAAAATCCTAAACCCCAAACCCTAAACCCTAAACCCTAAAAGAAAATAAAAACCTAAACCTAAATTAAATAAAATATAAGAATAAAATAAATAAAAAATCTAAAAAAAAAATAAAATAAAATGAAAACATAATTTAAAACCAAAACCTAAACCTAAAAAAAAAAAATACAAAATAAAATTAAATTAAATTAAAATTAATAAAACCTAAAATAATATAAAAAATATGAAACCTAAATAAAATAAAACCTAAACCTAAAATAAAAATAAAATAAACCTAAAATAAAGTAAAACAAAAACTAAATAAAAACTCAAACCTAAAAATAAAACCTAAAACTAAATAAAAAATAAAACCTAAACCCTAAACTTAAAAAAAAAACCAAAACCTAAAATAAAAATGAAATAAACCTAAACCAAAACTAAAAGAAACTAAACTTAAATAAAACAAAAAAACCTAAACCTAAATAAAAAGCTAAACTAAAATAAATAAATAAATAAACTAACCTAAACCTAAACTAAAAATAAAACTTAAAAATAAACCTAAAATAAAATAAAATCTAAACCTAAAAATAAAATAAAATAAACCTAAACCTACAAATAAAAAATAAACCTAACCTTAAATAAAATAAAAAAAAAACTAAAATATACTTAAATTAAAACATAAAGCTAAAAAAAAATAAAATACTAAAAATAAATAAACCTAAAATTAAATATAATAAAAAATAAAATAAACCTAAATAAAATAAAATAAATTAACTAAAATAAATAAAATAAACTAAAATAAACTAAATGGTTTATTAAATTTTAAAAAACTAAACCCTAATCCCTAATTAACCATAAATCTTAAACCCTAAAACCTAAACCTAAACCCTAACCTAAACCCAAACCTAAAACCCTAAACCCAGACCCCAAACCCTAAACCTAAATATAAATACCTAAAAGCCTAAACCTAAAATAAATTAAATCTAAAATAAAATCAATAAAAAAAATTTAAACCTAAATAAAATAAAATAAAACCTAAAACTAAAGCTAAACTTAAAAATAAAATAAAATAAAATAAAATCTAAATAAACAAAATAAATAAAAACCTAAGCTATACTAAATAAATAAAATAAACCTAAAAATAACTAACCTAAATAAAAAAAAATCAACTTAAAAATAAATGTAAAATAAACCTAAATAAATCTAAAATAAACCTTAAAACCCTAAACTAACCAAATAAAACTAAACCTAAACCTTAAATAAACTACTTTAAAAATCCTAAACCCCAATAAAAATCCTAAAATTTAAAACTAACCCTAAATCCTACCTAAAACTACCACTAAACTCTAAACCTAAACTCTGTATATCCCACCTAAACCCTTAACAACTAAAACTAAACAAAACTACCCAACCTACCCAAACCTAAACCCTAAACCTTGGTTTAAAACCTAAAATGAAAACCTAAACTAAATTAAACAAAATAAAATTAATAAAACAAAACCTAAATAAAATAAACAAAATAAAAAAAATATAAACTAAAAACTAAAATAATAAATAAATAAAATAAAATAAAAAAATAAAAACATAAACTTAACTAAAAAATAATATAATCCTAAAAATAATAAACTTAAATAAAATAAAAAACTAAACTTAAAATAAATATATAATAAATCTAAAATAAAATAAAATAAAAACCTATACCAAAAAAAATAAGCCTAAAAATAAATAAAAATAAAACCTAAAACTAAACTAAAAAACTTGAACCTAAAATAAAATAAACTAAAATAAAATTAAACTAAATTAACCTAAACTAGTTTACTTAATTTAAAATAAATAAATGATAATAAATATTTTAAAAACAATTCTAACACTAAAACTCACACTAAACGTTAAACTCTAAAACTTAAACCTAAATAAAACTATGATAAATCTAACCCTAAACCCTAAACCATAAACCACAAAGCCTAAACCCTAAATCTACAACCCTAAACCCTAAACCCTAAACCCAAAAACTTAAAAACCATAAATAAAAACTAAACCTAAAATAAAATAAAATAAAATAAATAAATAAACTAAACTAAATAAATAAAATAATTAAAAAAAAAAAAATGTAAACTTAAACCTAAACTAAAATAAGATAAAATATAAAATAGAATAAAAATAAAATAAATAAATTAAACTAAATTAAATAAAATAAACCTAAAAATAAAAAACCTAAATAAAATAAAAACTAACTATAAACTAAAAATAAAATAAAATTAATCATAACCTAAAAATAAAATAAAATAAAAAGTAAATTAAAACCTAAACCCTAAATTAAACTAAACAAATACCATAACCTAAAATAAACAAAATAAAATAAGCCTAAAATAAGCTAAACCTAAACCCTAAACTAAATAAAATAAAAACCTAAAACCTAAACTAAAAAATAAAACCTTAAAATAAATAATAAAACCAAAACTAAACCTAAAAAAAAATAAAATAAACCTAAATCTAAAATAAAAAATAAGACTTAAACCTAAAAAATAAAATAAAAATAAAATTAAATTAAAAAATAAACATAAACCTAAACCTAAATCTAAAATATAAACTAAAATAAAAAATAATAAACTAAAATAAACAAACCTAAAATAAAAAACTAAATTAAATAAAAATAAAAACTAAACTAATATAAAAATAAAAAAATAAAATAAACTGAAATAAAAAAAAAAAACTAAATAAACCAAAACCTATGGGTTTACTTAATTTTTAAAAAAGAGACTCTAAACCCTAAACCCTAAAAGCAAAACCCTAAAAGCAAAACCCTAAACCCTTAAACCCTAAATCATAAATCTACAACCCTAAACCCTGAACCCAAAAAGCCCTAAACCTTAATACCTAAACCCTAAATCCTAAATATAAAAAAAATAAATAAATAAATAAAACCCAAACCCTAAACCCTAAACCCTAAATATAAACCCTAAATCCTAAACCTAAATCCTAAACCCCAAACCTAAATCATAAACCCTAAACTAAACTAAACACTCAAACTAAACCCTAGCTCCCTAAACCCTAAACCCTAAACTAACTAAAACAAACTAAATAAAATAAGATAAACTAAACTAAAAAAATAAGCATAAACCTAAACCTAAAAATAAAACTAAAATAAAACCTAAACTAAAATAAACTAAATTAAATAAAAAATATAAACTAAACTTAAATTAAAATAAAAAAATAAACTATAAATAAAATAAAATAAACTAAATAAACACATAAACCCGGTTTAATTTGAAAAAAAAAACCTGGACTAAAGCTAAAAATAAAACTAAACTAAACCCAAGCTAAAATAACTAACCCTACCTTAACTAAACCTAAAGATAAATAAAAAACCCTAAATCCAAAAAAATAAGAAATGAAAAAATAAAACTTGACCACAAATAAAACTCTAAACACTAAACTAACCCAAACCTAAAACTACCTAATAAGACCTAAACCCAAACCCTAAACCTAACCACTAAACACTAAATAAAAAAGCTAAACTAAATAAAAAATAATAAATAAAACCTAAACTTAAATGATTGATAAAATAAAATAAAACCTAAACTAAAACCAAAACCTAAACATAAACCTAAAATAAAATAAAATATAAATAAACTAAAATAAAATAAATAAAACCTAAACTAAATTAAAAAAAAATTAAACCTAAAATTAAAAACCTACATAAAATTAAAACTAAATGTAAAATAAAAAAAAAATTAAACATAAAATAAAATAAATTAAAACTAAATAAAAACCTAAACCTAAAAAATAATCCTAAAAATAAATAAAAACTAAAACCTAAACCCTAAACTAAAAAAACTTAAACCTTTAATAAACAAAATAAATTAAACCTAAACCTAAACTAAATTAAATTAAACTAAAATAAATAAAACCTAAACCAAAACCTAGAATAAACTAAACCTAAAACCTAAAATAACAAATAAAATAAAATAAAATTAAATTAAACCTAAACTAAACTAAAATAAAACCTAAAAAAACCTAAAATAAAACCTAAAACTTAAAACTAAAAAAAAATAAATTAAAACCTAAACCTAAACCCAAAATAAACCTAAACATAAACAAAATAAATATAAAATAAATAAAATAAACTAAACCTAAAAAAAAATAAACTAAAATAAAACCTAAACTAAAATAAATAAACTAAAATAAATAAACTAAACTAAATAAAAATAAAAAAATAAGCTAAATAAAAATAAAATAAAATAAAATATAATAAATAAAAAATAAACTAAATAAACTTATACTACCGGTTTAAATTAAAAAAACTCATAAACCCTAAATCCTAAACTCTAAACCCTAAACCCTAATCCCAAAAACTAACCCTAAATCTTAAACCTGCAACCCGAAACCCTAAACCCTAAAACCCTAAACCTAACCACTAGACCACAAGCATAAACCTAAAACCCTAAGTCCTAAACCCTAAAACCTAAAACATAAACCCTAAACCATAAACCTTAAACTAATGGTCAATTCGATCTAGGAGAAACTGGAGGAAGGTCATTACGATCTTCTATTTAGACATATCCTTGAGAGCTTATCTGGTTTATATTTGCTATATGCATGCTTATTATTTATCTATGTCATCACTTGTGTCTTAGAAAACTTGGTGTGTTACTTAGTTGATGAAATCAAAAAGAGGAAATATTGAATTTGAGTTTTTTCTCTCTTTAAAAAAATAAAAACCCTAAACCCTAAACCTAAAATGTAAATGCTGAACCCTAAAACCCATAAACCCTAAACCTTAAATCATAAACCCTAAAACCTTAAACCTTAAACCCTAAACTATAACCCTAAACCCTAAACCCTAAACCCCAAACACTAAACCTAAACCTAAATTAACTAAATAAATTAAAAAATAAAATTATTCCTAAAACCTAATAAACCTAAACATAAGACTAAATTCAAAGAATGGGCAGAACCACGATGGCAGGAACATCACCATTAACTAGGTTCATTTTTTATCTATGTTGCCGCTTATGTCTTAGAGAACTTGGTGTGTTACTTGGTTGATGAAATTGAAAAGAAGAAATGTTGAATCTAAAATTGTTCTCTATTAAAAATAACCAAAATCCCTAAACCGTAAATAAAACTTTAAACCTTAAACTTTTACAATAAAAAGAAATAAAATAAATAAATAAATAAACTAATCCTAAACCCTAGACTAAAACTAAACCTATAAACAAACCTGCCTAAAACCTAAAACCACGAACTTAAACCCAAAACCCTAAACTAAACCATAAACTACTAAACCTGATACAAATCTAAACCCCAAACCCTAAAAAAACCAAAACTTAAACTAGTAAATTCTAACCAGTAAATCATAAACCTGCAACCTAAACCTAAACCCTAAACAACCTAAACAAATCCAAATGAATAAATCAAAAAAAGCCAAACTCTAAAATAAAAATAATACCCTAAACAAAACTAAATAAATCATACCCTAACCAAATGCCTAAACTTTAAACCCTAAATTGCCTAAACTTAAACTAAACCCTAAAACCTAAACCTAACCTGATAAACCAAACCCAAGCCATAAACCCTCCACTAAACCACAAACCATAAAAACTAAACTAGCTAAAGCTAAAATAAAATAAATAAATAAAAACCTAAACATAGATAAAATCCTAAAATAAAATAAAATTAAAAATAAAAACTAAAGTAAAATAAAATAAATAAAAACTTAAACTAAATTAAAAAAATAAAATAAATTTTAAAATAAAAAGCTTAAATAAAATAGACTAATTGAAATAAAATAAATTAAACCTAAAATAAAATAAAATAAAACTAAATAAAACCTAAACCTAAAAAAATAAACCTAAAATAAAACCTAAACAAAATAAAAATAAAACCTAAACCTTAAACTAAAACCTAAACATAAAATAAATAAAATAAAATAAATAAACCTAAACTATAAACTAAACCAAAATAAAAAAAAACATAAACCTAAACCGAAAATAAACTAAACTAAACCCTAAATAAAATAAAATATACTAAAATAAACTTAAACCTAAACTAAAAATAAAATCTAAAATAAACATAAAATAAAAATCAAACTAAACATAAGAAATAAAATAAAATATAAACCTAAACCTACAAATAAAATAAAACTTAAACCTAAAAAAATAAAATAAATTAAACTCAAAATAAACATAAACTAAAAAAATAAAAAATAAGACCTAAACTAAAATAAAAATAAACTAAATAAAAAACCTAAATAAAAAATAACAAAGTAAAATAAATAAAAAATCAACTAAATATATTAAAAAAAAAGCTAAACCTACTAGCTTACTTAATTTAAAAAATCATGGACCTTAAACTAAACCATCCCATAATCCTATCATAAAACTGAGCCTAAAACTAATGGATCTCTACTACCTAAATGACCTACAAAACTAAAATAAACCAAACAAGACTAAACCCAAACCACAATAATAACTAAATCCTAAAAAATGACCACTTTAACTAATGACATAACCATAAATTATAAACTGGATCCTTAAACCCTAAACTAAATACCATAAACTAACCTACCCTAAACCACAAATAACTACCCTAAACAAACAAAACTCTTACTGACCCTAAACCACAAACCCAAAAAAATCCACAAATCATAAAGCTTAAAACTAAACCAAATCCTAACCCTAAACTGAAATCTTGAGCCAAACCCTACCCTACCCTAAACCCTAAACCCTAAACCATACCACAAAACCCTAAAACTAAACCTAAATTAAAGAAACATAAAATAAAATAAATAAATAAAACCTAAACAAAAAAATAAAATAAAATCAAAATTAAAACCTAAACTAAACTTAAAAATTAAATAAAATAAGAAAATTAAAATACTAAAATAAAAAAAACATAAAATAAATTAAAAAATAAAATAAACTTAAGATTTAAAAACCTAAATAATATTAAAACTAATAATAAAATATAAATATAAATAAACTTAAAATAAAATTAAATAAAAACTTAAACCTATAAATAAAACCTAAAATAAAAAAAAATAAAATTCAAACCCTAAACTAAAAATAAAAAACTTTCCTAAAATAAAATAAAATGAACAAAATAAAATAAACCTAAAGTATAATAAACTAAAAATTAAAAAAAAAAAACATAAACCTAAACCTAAAATAAAACTCAACTTAAACCTAAACTAAATAAAATAAAATCAACTAAAATAAACCTAAACATAAACTAAAAATAAAACATTAAAAAATAAAAAAAGCTAAACATAAAATATAAAATAAAACCTAACGTAAAACCTAAAAATAAAATAAAACCAAAAATAAACCTAAACCTAAATCTAAACCTAAAAATAAACTTGAAAACCTAAACTAAAATAAATAAACTAAACTAAATAAAAAAAATAAACCTAAATAAAATGAAAATAAAATAAACTAAAATAAAGAAAAATAATCGAATCCTATTTGCTTAATTTTTTAAAAAAAACTAAAATCTAAAAAATAAAAAACTAAACTAAACCTAAAAACTGACACTAAACCTACAACTAAACCCAAAACAATAAACCATAAACCTTAAATCATAAATCCTAAACCCTACCTAAACCCTAAAAAAAGCATAAAAAAAACTGAGACCCTAAACCCTAAACCATATAAACCTTAAAAAAACCAAACCCTAAACCCTAAACCCTAAACCTTAAAGCTAAACCTAAAGTAATTAAATAAATTTTAAAAGATAAACCTAAACCATAAAACATATTAAACCTAAACCTAAACTTAAACCCTAAGAATGTGCAGAACCTTGATGGCAAGAACAATCACCATTAACCAGGCTCAATCTAGATCTAGTGGTGGAGGTGGCAGTTATCGTGGTGGTGGTGGGGGATCTAGAGGTGCTGGTGGATATGAGGTGGTGGTCGGAGTAGTGGTCGTTATGTAGGAGGGAGGAGCAACAAAGGTTACAACTGTGGTGGCTCTCATGGGAACCGGAGAAACTAAAGACAGGTAATCTAATTTGCTGCTTATGGAACTATGTCTTTAGTTTTGCTCTATTTATGCTCATTTTTTATCTATGTCATTGCTTGTGTCTTAAAACTTGGGAGTGTTACTTGGTTGATGAAATCAAAAAGAAGAAATGTTAAGTCTAAATTTGTTCTTTGTAAAAATAAAAAAATTAAAAACCCTAAACACTAAAATAAAACTTGAACCCTAGACCTAAAACCTAAACCCTCAGCCATAAACCCCAAACCCTAAACCCTAAACCCTAAAACCTAGATTCTTAAACCCTAAACCCTAAACCCTGAAACCCTAAATCCTAAAACCTAAACCCTAAAACCTAAACCCTAAACCCTAAACCCTAAATCCTATCCCTAAACCCTAAACCCTAAACTCTCAATAAACCCTTAATCAAAAACCATATAATAAATAAAAAAACCTAAACTAAACTAAAAAAAAAATTAAAAAAAAATAAAAACCTAAATTAAAACCCAAACTTAAACCTAGACCTAAAAAAGAAAATAAAATACAACAACAACAACAACAACAAGCCTTAATCCCACTAGGTGGGTTTACATGAATCCTTGTCTCCATTGTCCTGTGTGTCAAATTCTCATTTAATTAGTATACTAAGATCATTTTTTATACATCTTAACCAAGTCTTTTTAGGTCTACCTCTACCTTTCTTAACATAAGAAAAATCTAATGCATCTACTCTCTAATCGATCATGGAAGGCTTTATGTGGCCAAACCATCTAAGGCGACTCTCCCTAATCTTATCTATCCTTTGGAGCTACTCCAACTTTTCCTGAACATACTCATTTTGCATTCTATCTCTAAGGGTAAAACCACTCATCCACACAGCATCCTCATCTGTAACACTTAACTTACTCTTATGTTTCTCTTTTATTGGCCAACATTACACCATAAGTCATTGCGGTCTTACCACCATCTTATAAAATTTTCCTTAAGTTTAAGTGGAACTTTTCTATCACATAATAGGCGGATGCATTCCTCCACTTCAACCATCCAACTTGAATTCTACTAATAATATCTCCATCTATTTCACCATCATTTTGAACAATAGAGCCTAAATATCAGATAAACTCACTCTTATTAATGACTTGATCACCTAAAGTCACAACACTACCACTAAAATTTCTACAACTAAAATTACACTCCATATATTCAGTTTAGATCCTTAGCGAAAACCTTTAGACTCTAAAGTTGACCTCCATAATTCAAGTTTCTATTGGACTCCCTCTCTAGTCTTATCAACAAGAAGAATGTCATCGACAAAAGCATACACCGGTACATCTTCTTGTAAATGCCTCTAAGAACATCCATAACTAAAGTAAAAAAGATAAGGGCTTAATGTTGATCCTTGATGTAATCCAACTGAAATAGGAAAATAGTTTGTCAATCCTCCTTGTGTTTGGACACAAGTGACTCTAGTATACATATCCTTAATGACTTGAATATAACCAATATTAACTTCTTTTGTTCTAGAACTCTCTCAAAGAACATCTCTTGAGACTTTATCATAAGCTTTCTCTAAATCAATAAATATCATATGTAGATCCTTTTTATTTTCTCTATGCTTCTCCATCAAACCTCTTAACAAATGTGTATAGCATCCATAGTAGATCTACGGCATGAAATTGTGAGAAACTTACATCACGTGTAATCTATGCTCAATTACTCTCTCCCATAATTTTAATGTATGGCACATTAACTTAATTCCTCTATAATTTGCACAATCTTGTGCATCACCTTTATTCTTAAATATAGGAACCAACAAACTCTTTCTCCACTCATCTGGCATCTTTTTAGTCTTTAAAATAACATTAAAAAGATTTGTAAGCCAAAAAATTCCTTGATCTCCTAAACATTTCCACACTTCTATTGGAATATTATCCGGTCCTACTGCTTTTCCACATTTCATTTTCTTTAAAGCTTCACTAACTTCAGATTTACTAATAATAAAAAATGAAATTCTCTATTTTTTTATTATTAAGGTTGCTAAAATCAATCGTACTTTCGATCCTTCATTGAAAAGTTTATTAAAATACCTCATCCACCTATTTTCAATATCTTTTCTAAGAAAAGCACTTTATTATTTTCATCCTTAACACTCCTCACTTGAACTATGTCTTTACTTCTCCTATCTCTTTGGTTGGCTAACTTATACATACATCTTTCACCTTCTTTGGTATCTAATCTATTGTATAAATCACTAAAAGCTAAATTTTTTGCATCATATATTGCTTTCTTAGAATCTCTGCCATTTTATATCTTTCCCAATTCTCAGTTTTACATCTAAACCAAGTTTTATAACAATGCTTCTTATTTCTTATCTTTTCTTGCACACTCGACTCCACCACCAACTATTCTTATTAAGAAGCTTTTCCTTTTGATTAAAACATTTTAGCAACTTGTTTAATAGCACTTGATACTTTTTCCCACATAGCGTTAGCTTCCTTATGAACATCCCAAACTTTAATTTCTTGTAGCTTGCTCTTAAAATATTTTTATTTGTGTTCTTTAAGTGTCCCCATCTAATCCTAGGACAATAATTAAGTTTATTTTTCTCTTACAACCTTTCATCTTAAAATCTAAAACTAATAGTCGATGTTGGGTACTTAAAATTTCACTTGGAATGACCTTACAATCTTTACAATCTAAATGATCTATTTTTCTTATCAAAAAATAATCAATCTGTGTTTTACTAGATCCATTTTTATAAGTAATAATATCATTGTACCATTGGGTCAACCGAATCACGTGAGACAAATCACTCATGTAAGTGGTCATTTCCATTCCTTAGCCACTTGGTAATCTCCCAATGGTCCACCTAGGCACCTAATACACTGCCCAACATGACCCAAGGGGTGGTTGGGATAGCCATGACCCATGGGAGGTGAAATCACCTCACCCTCCCCATTTGAACATTTGAAACCCATAGTTAGAAGCCAAACTCGATGCCACCATCCGATCAAGATGAAGGGGGGCATACACCCCCTCATATACACTAAAACACACACGAAAATAATTCCTCAAAGCCCTAGCTACCCAATATGAGTTGCTAGAGCCATTCCCTAAGCTCTCAAGCTCGTTCCCCGATCAAAAAATTCCATTCCAGTCCATCCCAAAATAGTACACTCTGATTTTTGACCTAACATTCTCATTTCTCCATTAAACTCAGATTTACTTTGCACGCACCTTTGCTATGCCTCATCGAGCAAGAATGAATCATCGGTGGGACTTCGATCAAAGCTGAGCTCCAAATCATTGACTCATGGCCTTTCATGTGAACATCGAGGAATTGATCCAATTGCTGCTCAACAAAGCTTCATCTCCACTAGATGAAGCTTCCTCAATCATTCGAGCCATTGGACTTCAACTCTGGTGAGTTGTGCTTCCAAAATTGATCTGTAGCCAAAAATAGGTTGGAGATTTTTGAAGAAAACTTGCATCTCATGTGATCTTGACTGTTGGATCTCTTACGATTGATGTCGTGAAGGTGTGGGATTCTTTTGGAGTTGATCCACACTCCAGTAAGCTTGGATCAAGTGAGCAATGGTGAATGGACTCCATTCTCCCTCACTCGCATGATGTTAGATCAGGCACCATCTATTCTTAGTGATCGAAATGGACAGTCATGATTACATCCTCTATATTGATTTGATTTAATCTTATTAAACTATGGGATTAATCATAGTCATTTGATCTTTGATCAAACAATAGACGAGAAAGCGTGTCCACTGCAGCCACATAGACATTTAGTCAAATAAGTTTTAAGTAGCCAATCGTGTGACGTCACGTGGAAAGTGCACCGCATCAATGCGCCATGTGATGCTAATAGGATTAGGCTTAATTAATCATTTTTAATGGCTGAAACTTCTAAAAATCATAAAAAATCATAGAAAAATAAAAAATGCAAATAAATACTCATTTTAAAGGTATTTTAGAGGAGAATTAATTAAAAATGATCGAACTAATTTTGAATAGTAATTAAGGTTTAATTACAAAATTAATTAGCTTAATTACTTTTTAATTACTTGAGTAATTAATCCTAAATTTTGTGGGCTAATTTACTATGATGACCTGTGCTTCCCATGATTTTCTTGGGATTTATTGCTCACTTGATTAAGAATATTGATTAATTAAACCTTAACTACTCTTCTAAGTTAATTAATGATTAATTAATCCCATTAATAGTAATAAATTAGTTAATTAAGTTTATTAATCATTGTTCAATAGTAAGTGAACGAAGGAATAGGGTTGTGACCACTTTCCCTAAGTTCATTTCACCCTTTTTTAAAATGAAATTAATTAAGATTTTATTAATTAATTAAATGACTTAATCAAATTAAAATCATAACCACATGAGACCTTAATTAATTAAATCATGGGGTAGATCTTTAGGTGTTTAATAACCTAAAGGAGTTTAATGAAATTATGGTTAGTCCACATGTGTGGAGTAATTAATTAACTCTTAACTCTAATTAACTATTAATCATGCATAAGGGCACTTTTATTTCCTAAGAACATTGTAAGTTTAGTTTCCATGCATATCATGTTGGCTCATAATTATTTAATAAATTATGTTAAGGTGACATAAGTAAGGGTAATTAATTCATCTAATTAATAGTTCAACATAATTAACACATAAAATCAACTTAATTACATTTCCTTAAATTAAATCAAATCACTAATGTGGAAATGGGTTTAAAATAGCATGTGATGATTTCTCTTCTCCTCTTTAAATCAAATCAAATCCAAAACTTAATTAATAAAGAAGCTTTGGTTTGCTTTAAATAATCTTATTTGATTTGATTTTCCTTAGAACTAGTTTGGTTGAATGAATCACATGCTTATATTTGATTATCCTCTTTCCAATCATGTTAAATTTGGTATGTCATTTGAATTCATGCATCCATCTTTTAAAATCAAGTAAAATAAAATGGATTTCCTTTATGTAAGCTTGCATGTGTTGATTTAATTTAATATATGCAAGGCTATTATCACTATTAAATCTAAATGTATTTTTCAAAAGCTTATAAATGAATAATAATATGTGTTATGATGCTAGTTATAAATACATAAGAAATGCGTGTGCTTATAGCTTAAGTGTATGAATGTTGAGTTCTCTTTCCTCTATTCATGTGTTGATTTATATAAGATTGAATGTTAATAGGTATATAGTCTAGACATCCCGGGAATGCGAGGGTTTAGCTAGCCCAAAGTAGGTCATTTTATTACCTCACTTCCTTGGTTTAACAATAGCACATACCCATTTGATTTCATTCTTCTATATTTCAATAATAGAATTTAGATAGAGCTTTAATTCATATATATAAATGATTCAATCAAAAAAATATATACATTCTTTGCATGGTTTTCTTTTCCCTCATTTTTGTATACATCCATGTGTGTCCAAGAAAAGCAAGTATATAGTCTAGATATCCAGGAATACGAGGCTTTAGTTAGCCCCAAGGTGGTCATTTGGTTACCTCACTTCCCTGGTTTAACAATGACACATACTTGTCTATATCTTTGTACATGTATATGTATATGTGATAAGTGAATGAAAATCCCATTTTTACATTAAAATTGCATGCATTCATAATTGGCTAAGTTGTTTAATTAATTAGCCATATAATTTGGAGCTTACTTCCTATGTTCATGTATACGAATTTACATATGTTTGAATGTAAATGGGTATATAGTCTAGACATCTCGAGAATATAAGGCTTCAGCAAGCTCCAAGGAGGTCATTTGATTACCTCACTTCCTAGGGTTAATAGTAGGATATGCCTATTTAATTTCATTCTTATGTACTTTTTGTATAAGAATTTGGATAAAGTTTTAAATTAATATGTTTAAATATTACAATCAAATAAAATATAAATTCTAGACATACACATACATTCATCATTTAAGTGCGGTAAAATATGTTGCATATATAGATACACTTAGGATTAAATCATATGTATGTTACATGTTATGGAAAGAAATGATTTAATATATGTCATGTGGTAGTAATTCAGTTAAATTAATCTTAAGATGCCTTTCATTTTGAATAGGATTATTTAAAGTGAACTTAAACTTAGGATTAATTAAATCATTTATTAAGCCATTCACTAAAGAGAACTAAATCAAATTAATATACATTAGAAAGTGACTTAAGGTAGGGATGAAAGAGGACCATCCTATTTTCCTCTCTTTATAACACTTAGTTGCTAAGTGTAATTAAATGAAACAAAAAAAGCACAAATTAAAATTCTCAAATCAATTAAACTACTTCAAGTGAAATCACCACTAAAGGAACACCACAAGCCACACATACACACACACATTATAAGTCACCACTTAGTTCTAAGTTAGGATGGTGTATGATATGATGTTTATTTTATTTTATGTTGTATTATTTTAGATTAGATGTTAGGATGTATGTTTTATAGACGAGATGATAGGCCAATATTAGCCTAATCATATTTTCTATAGGAGATTATGCTTAAGGGATGCTTAAAAATAAATGTGAATGCTTTTTTTTGCAAGTTGCTAAAATCCTTAAGTATAATCCAAGTTAGTATAGGTGGGCTTAGTTACCCATGTGTAGGGTAATAAGTCCAAATTTTAAATACAACTGCTTGGGATTATATGTATATTTAGCTAACCTCTATTATGGAGGTGTAGTTAGATTTAGTTTTCCCACATAAATGTTATTTTTGCAATACGAAATAAGATTAGTGCCATGGGGGATTATAATGAGTAATGGCCAGAAGGCGTTGTCCTAGGGTGTCCTATGATGCCTTTGAAGCAAGCACCATCCAAATAAAAGAAGGAACCAAATCAAAAATGGAGATATGAATAAAGAAGACCCCCCATAGCATTTAATACAATTATAATTATTCTTTCATATTCCAGGTTTTATAAAGGGCTACCCATCTTTCTCTCTCTTTGGGTTCAATGATTTTATTATTTTATTTTTGATGTTTTATATAATTATTTGATGTTATGTTTACATTGTGCATTAGGATCACATGCTTTTAATAATTTCTTAAATTGTTGATGCTTTAATTTGTGGCTTGGATACGATTAGGCTCCTAAGATAAAAATAGCTTTTCTACCCAACTAATCACTCATAACTTAATTTTAAATAACTCATAATCTCATCATAAAGCTTAAGACATAAATAAGATAATTAAAATATTTAGCAACCCCTTAGCTATATGGTTGTATGTTTCACATCATCCATGCATATTCTTTATCTCTTGAACATGAAGGATCTCCATCCTTACACGATAAAAGAATGATTGACCTGTGAGGGCATCCCTTGTGATGGAGAACACCTTCTTCTAGCATTTGACCCATAACTTCATGCATTTATAATAAATCCTAAAGCTTCAACAAAATGAAGTGTCTAAAATAAAATAAAATTTGAAAAGATTTTGCATCTATAGATTAAGTCATATGCTATACCTCATGCTCTAGTCTCTTAGGGAGTGTGTTTAGGACTTTAGTTTATTTCTAATTAAATAACTACCCTAGCTATCTTATAATTCATAAGACCAGACTACATGGATTTAAAATTTGTAGGAGGAGTTAACTAACAACCACTCCAAGCGCTTATAAGTATAGAAGTTGGACAATTTATTCTCTCTTATGGAGGTAAACCCTTATGTCCACCTATCGCTTAGATTTAGGTCATGCTTTAGCTCGTACTAAAGATCTCTATATTTAGGATCTGAGGTAGCTATTTCTTTCGGGCTATGAGCAATAAATTCTCACCTCTTAGGCATTCCCACAACCTTATGCTGGTGGATTATAAGCCCTAGTAATCTAATTAAATTTTAACACAAAACATATAAATCTCCTCATCTTCAAAATTATAAAGCCCAATCTTAGGATAGATTATAATGCTCACTAAGTAACTTCTTACTTATTTCATTTGGATTTCAAAAATAAATCTTCTCCTTGAACTTTCATAATAGATTTTCCAAATACAACCAATCCTTTGATAGTATAATTTTGAAATCTTTGGAGATAATAATTGTCTACTTTAATCGAAAGTATTCTTAGAAAATTTTATTTTATAAGATGTAATTAACTATGGAGGCTTTCCTCCTTAGGAAACTTAAGAACCTAGTTTAATATAAACCCTACTTTATTCATCAATGTAAAGTAGGAGAGAAATCTCTGGAACATTAAAAGACCCATCATCCTTAGGAGTCTTTATTACATGATTAGGCTCACTATAGGGGGTGATGCCTCTATCTTTTGAGATAGTACATCAAACCTCAATGTTGTACCCGATCACCTCAAAAAGTACCCCTCTTAGACTCATAATGTTGATTGATAGACTTGGGTCAACCATAACTCTGGATAGCTTGTATCTGCCAACATCTATTGTAATGTAAAGAGGCAGTAGTGGTCGGTCGTCCCTAAGAGTAAGTCTTCCTTGCTGAATGTAACTCTTAAGATGTCCTTTGACTGGCATGCCTCCTCTTTAGTAGCGGTCAACTGAGCTAAGCATATCTCTAGATCAAGTAAGGCCTTGATTAGAGATTCCCTCAACTATTTGGATAAGACAATGGTGTCGTATATGCTTAACTTAGCTAGAAACTTTGTAAGGTGAGCTAGGACATTATAATTAACTCTGGCATGGTCATCCACAAGTATCCATGGGTGGAGCATCCTATGGAGGGGCTATATGCTCAGTGGAACTAATGACTTACTTACCCTTATCCTAAGGTGCTACCCTAGGAGGTAGAACTTTGCCATTGCATAGATTGATTTCAGTGTCTTATTGGAATGATGAGATTGTGAAATTTCTACCTTCTCATCGAGCATACCTATTGCTTCTTCTATGGGATCCTTAGAGTCAGTTGACTCCAAGTCAATCTTAAGAGGAGAACTTGATTGATTCAGAGAAGGATAGTCTGACTCTGAATAAGAAATGAAAGGATCGGAACTACTATATCTATTATTTTTATTTAGACTCAGAGAGCTTTCAAAAGGAATAAAATTAAGAGGATCAGAAATAGTCAATATATAAGTATAATCTGCCTTCTTCATTAATTTCTTTTTGGGTGGAGGTACATGATAGAAATCAAGTAAAGTAAGCAGAGTAAGGTATTTAGTTCCCTTATTTGCAGATACAATGGTCATACCGGTAGAAGAGGAGCAAGTAGAAGAGGTGATAGGCAATGGTGGAGGGAATACTACCGACGGTGGCTTTGCTACTACTATCCCGTGAAAGTATGGTGAGCTACGCTTATTTTGGCCACCTTCCTCGAGTTGTCCTTTGCAACTAGGAAACCATCCTTAGTGTTGGAAGTTTGAGCTACTTCAGGCACCTGCAAGGAAAGCTTCTTGATCTTAGAAATGATCTTCTTAAAAATTCAGGATAGGGAGATATCCTAACCTTCTTTGCTCCTAAGAGGATCACAAGTATCCCCAAGGATTACTCTAATAACGGATGGTTATTCTAATAAGTATTCCTTAGGGATAACTATGGCTCCCAAATTATAGCTGCACTCAAGCTAGTCCTTAAAAGTGATACAATCCTCTAAGACACAGCCTACCATGTGGTGGTAAAGGCATAACTAGGATCATCGCTTTTGCCCACTTCCTCTGGCCTCTTAGGCACTGGTAACTAAAAGTTAGGTTAATTTAAGAGATTCTTAAAGATTTTCCTAACTACCTACCTCTTGAATGAATATGGCTTATTCAATCTATCGGCAAGAGTAGGTGGAAAGTATCTACCTGGCAATAATATGAATACCACTACTAGGTAGGCAACTGAGGTGGTGGAAATTATCATTGTGGCAGCTACAATGGCTGGTATGATGGACAAGGTCGTGGAAAAGGAGGTGGCAAAGAGGCTGTTGAGCTCGTAGTCTCTGATACTACACTCTGGTTGGCTGATTTCCTCTATCCATTGACATAACTATCTCTAGCATCTTCTTAAACACCTTCTACTACTTGGACCTAGATGATTGGTCGGGAAAGAGCAACTGTTTGGCTTCCTCTTGTAGGCTGGCCATCTTGTTGATTAATTTCTTGAATGTTTTAATGGTAAAGCCCTTAAGCATGAAGGTGATTGGCCATGGATATTCTTGAGAAGAATCTCAATGGCATGTTGTATGATACTGTGGTTCAGATTTCATGCTCAAGCTGTTGAGAATGTAATCAACAAGGGACTAGTTGAGTTTTGTTTCTACAATGAGGTCACCTACTCACCCTTTATCGAAGCTCTAGAAACCTCTTGATGAAGAGGTGCTAACTCAAGAAAATTCTTCACCAAACTATTAGGCGCACCAATCAAACAATAACTAACAGCTAAATAAAAGGGTGGAAATAATGCTACCACCAAGTTGCAACAACCAGCTTTAAAGTGTGTAATGTTATCGTGGGTTCCCACTATCATCAAAGATCTTGAAGGATGGTGGCAAAAAACCCTAAATAAAATAAAAACTAAATAAAAATCTAAACCTAAAAAATAAACCTAAAAATAAAAACTTAAAAAAAAACCTAAACCCTAAACTAAAAAAAGACCTAAACCTAAAATAAATAAAATAAAATAAACAAAAACAAAAATAAACTAAACTAAAATAAAAAAACCCAAACCTAACCCTAAAATAAACTAAACCTAAACTTTAAACTAAATAAAATAAAATAAACTAAAAATAAACCTAAACCTAAACTAAAAAAAAAATCTAAAGATAAATCTAAAATAAAAACCTAAAACCTAAACCTAAAAAAATAAAATAAAAACTCAAATAAATAAAACTAAAATAAATAAAACTAAACTAAATAAAAATTAAGAATAAACCTAAATAAAAATAAAAAAGAAAATAAAATAAATAAACCTTAAACTATCATTTTAATTTATTTTTTTATAAAAAACCCTAAACCCTAAACCCTAATCCCTAAACCATAAATCCTAAACCCTTCACCCTAAATCATAAAACTAACCCTAAACCTATAGCCCGAAACCCTAAACCCTGAAAAACCCTAAACCCTAAACTAACCCTAAACCCTAAACCCATAACCATAAATCCTAATCTCTAAACACTAACACTAACCCTAAACCCTAAACCCTAAAACCCTAAACCACAAACCCTAAACTATCCCTAAACCCTAAACCTTAAAAATTCTAAACCCTAAAGCCTAAAGCCTAAACCCTAAACCCTAAACCCTAAACTAACCTTATACCCTAAGCTAACCTAAACCTAAACCTAAACTAAATAAAATAAAATAAACTAAAAATAAACCTAAACCTAAACTAAAAAGTAAAACTTAAAAATAAACCTAAAATAATAACCTATAACATAAACCTAAAAAAAATAAAATAAAAACCTAAACCTAAACCAAAAAATAAAAAATAAAACTTAAACCTAAAATAGAAAATAGAAATAAAAATAAACTAAAAAATAAACTAAAATATAAAGCTAAACCAAAATAAATAAACTAAACTAAATAAACATAAAAATAAACTTAAATCAAAATAAAAAAAATAAAATGAACTAAAATAAATAAAAATAAACTAAATAAACTTAAACATACTAGTTGACTTAATTTTAAAAAAAACTAAAAAAATATAAAAAAATAAAACCTAACCCTAAACCCTAAACCTTAAAACTAACCTTAAACCCTAAACTATTATCCCTAAACCCTAAAACCCTAAACCCTAAAACCCTAAACACTAAACCCTAAACTCTAAACTTACCTTAAACCCTAAACCCTAAAACCCTAAACCCTAAGCCCTAAACCCTAAACCCTAAAACCCTAATCCTTAGACCCTAAACCTTAAACTATAAAAAGATAAACTCTAAACCGTAAACCCTAAACCCTAAAAAGCTAAAAACCTAACCCCAAAATAAATAAAACCTAAAAATAAATAAATAAATAAATAAAATCTACACCAAAATATAGTAAAATAAAGTAAAAATATAGACTAAAACCTAAAGCAAAAGTTAAAGTTAAAGCTAAAGCTAAACCTAATAAAAATAAAAATAAAAATAAAAACTAAATTAAAATAAAATAAATAAAAACCTACGCTAAACTAAAAATAAAAAGCTATTTAAAATAAAAACTAAATAAAAAATAAAAATAAAATAAACCTAAAATAAAATAAAATAAAATCTAAATAAAAACTTAAACCTAAAAATATAACCTAAAAAAATAAAAAATAAAACCTAATCCTTAAACTATTAAAACTATAACAAACCTAAAATAAACAAAATAAAATAAACCTAAACCTAAACTAAAATAAACTAAACTAAAATAGATAAAACCTAAACCTAAATCTAGAATAAACAAAATCTAAACCTAAAGCTAAACTAAATAAAATAAAATAAACTAAAAATAAACCTAAACCTAAACTCAAATATAAAACTGAAGAATAAACCTAAAACCTAAACCTGAAAAGATAAAATAAAAACCTAAACCTAAATCTAGAAATAAAAAATAAAAAATAAAATCAAAACCTAAAAAATAAAATAAAAATAAAACTAAACTAAAAAAACCTAAAACTAAACCTAAATTTGGTGATTATAAGTCTATATCATTGTATTTTGTTAAATTTAAAATAAATGTTTATATGAAAATTTTGAACCTATCATTTTGGAAAGTCAAATTAAGCAAACCATCCACCTATTGAAAACATTGCCTAGCTTTGATCTTTGCATCTCAGAAGCTATGACACTACTGCATTCTCATAAGGTGAACTTGATCTCTAGAACCAATCCGCTGCAATACCTCATGACACAACCAATGCTATGTTTCCATGATACTAAATATATCACATTCACTAAAAGGACCACTAAACAATATGTGGATAGTTATTTAAATAAAATAAACAAAATAAACCTGAACCTACCAATTTACTAAATTTTTTTAAAACAAAATAAACCCTAACCGTAAACCCTAAACTCTAAAAGTAACCCTAAACCCTAAACTCAAAACCCTAAACCTGCAACCCTAAACACTAAACCTTAAACCCTAAACCCTAAACCCTAAGCCTTAAACCCTAAACCTTAAAACCTTAAACCATAAACCCTAATCCCTAAACCCTAAAACTTACAATCCTAAACCCTAAACCCTAAAATCCTAAAAGCCTAAAAACCTAAAAACTTAAATTTAAACAAAATAAAACATAAAAATAAAAAATAAATAAAATCTAAACTTAAAAAAAATAAAATAAAATAAAAACCTAAACTAAAAACTTAACCTAAACCTAAAAATAAAATAAAATAAAAAAATAAATAAAAACATTAACTAAACTAAAAAATAAAATAAACACAAAGTTAAAAAACCTAAATAAAATAAAAATTAAATGTAAAATAAAAATAAAATAAACCTAAAGTAAAATAAATAAAAACTAAATAAAAACCTAAACCTAAAAACAAACCTAAAAAATAAATAAATAATGAAACTTAAACCTTAAACCTAAAAAAACCCTAAACCTAAAATAAATATAATAAAATAATCCTAAACCAAAACTAAAATAAACTAAACTAAAATAAATAAAACCTAAACCTAAACCTAAAATAAACAAAACCTAAACCCTAATCTGAATAAAATAAAATAAACTTAAAATAAATATAAACCTAAAAAATAAATTTGAAATAAAAAAACCAAAACCTAAACCAAAAAAAAATAAAATAAAACCTAAACTTAAATCTAAAAAATAAAAATAAAACCTAAACCAAAAAAAAAACTAAACTAAAAAAAAGAAACATAAACCTAAACCTAAAAAATAAAACAAAACCTAAACTAAAATAATATACTAAACTAAATAAAATAAAAATAAACCTAAGAGAAAATAAAAAATAAAATAAACAAAAAAAAATAAAAAATAAACTAAATAAACCTAAGCCTATCGGTTCACTTAATTTTTTTAAAAAAAACCTTAAAACCCTTAACCCTAAACTATAAATCCTAAATCATTAACCCTAAACCCTAAAAAACCCTAAACCCTAGGCTAACCCTAAACCCTAAACCCTAAAGGCTAAACAGTAAACCCTAAACCCTAAACCCTGAACCATAACCCTAAATTATAAACCCTAAAACCCCCTAAAACCCTAAACCCAAAACCATAAAACCCTAAACCCTAAAACCCTAAACCCTAAACCCTAAAACCTAAACCCTAAAAACCTATAAACCAAAACCTAAACTAAATAAAACCTAAAAGTAAAATAAATAAATAAATCTAAACCTAAATAAATTAAAAAATAAAATAAAAACCTAAACTATGACCTAAAATACAATAAAATAACTAATAAAAATAAACTAAAATAACATAAATAATAACCTAAGGTAAACTAAAAAATTAAAATAAAACTAAGTATAAAAAAACTAAATAAAATCAAAACTAAATGTAAAATAAAAATAAAAAAAACCTAAAATAAACATAAAATATAATAAAATAAATACTAAATAAAAACATAAACTTAAAAAATAAACTTAAAATAAATAAAATAAAGCCTAAACTTTATATTAAAAAAACCTAAACTTAAAATAAATATAAAATAAACTTAAACCTGAAGTAAAATAAACTAAACTAAAATAAGTAAAACTTAAACCTAAACCTAAATAAACTAAACATAAACCTAAACCTAAACTAAATAAAATAAAATAAACTAAAAATAAACCTAAACTAAAAAATAAAATCTAAAAATAAACCTAAGACCTAAACCTAATAAAATAAAATAAAAACCTAAACCTAAACTAAAAATAAGAAATAAAACCTAAACCTAAAAAATAAAATAAGAATAATACTCAATTAAATAATAAACCTAAACCTAAACCTAACCCTAAAAAATAAATGAAATAAAAAATACCTAAACTAAAATAAATAAACCAAAAATAAATAAACTAAACTAAATAAAAATAAAAATAAAGCTAAATAAAAAAAAATATAAAAACTAAAATAAATATAAAAATAAACAAAATAAACTAAACAAACCTAAACCTACTGGTTGACTTAATTAAAAAAAACCTAAATCTTAAGCTGACCCTAAACGAAAAACCCTAACCAAAAATAAATTAAAAAAAACTAAACTCGCTAGTTTACTTAATTTAAAATTAAACCTAAAACCTACACAATAAACACTAAATCCTTAAAGAAAATAAAAATAATAAAATTAACCCTAAACCCTAAAATAAACCCTAAACTCTAAATCTACAACCCTAAATCCTAAACCATAAAACCCTAAACCCCAAACCCAAAACCCGAAACCCTAAACCCTAAACCCTAAACTCTAAACCCTAAACCCTAAAAACCCAAAACCATAAAGCCTAAACAATAAACCCTCATCGCTAAACCCTATACTCTAAACCTTAAACCCTAAACCCTAATAACCTAAAAACCTAAACCTAAAAAATAAAATAATAATAAAACTCAACTAAAAAATAAACTTAAACCAAATCCTAAACATAAAAAATAAACTAAAATAAAAAACCTCAACTAAATTGAATAGACTAAACTAAATAAAAATAAAAAATAAACCTAAACAAAAATAAAAAATAAAATAAACTAAATTAAATAAAAAATAAAATAAACTTATAAATAAAAATCAGAATTCCTAAATCCTAAATCCTAAACTCGAAACCTATAACACTAAACCTACAACCCTAAACCCAAAACCATAAAATACCGTAAAATAAAAACTAAACAAAAAATAAAAATAAAATAAACCAAAAATAAAATATAATAAGAACTAAATAAAAACCTAAACCTAAAATATAAACTTAAAAATAAAACATAAAAATAAATAAAAAATAAAACCTAAACTTTAAACTAAATAAAAAAACCTAAACCTAAAATAAACAAATTAAAATAAACCAAAACCTATACTAAAATAAACTAAAATAAAATAAATAAATCCTAAACTAAAAAATAAAACCTAAAAATAAACCTAAAATAAAAACCAAAACCCTAAACCTAAAATAATAAAATAAGAACCTAAACCTAAACCTAAACTTAAAAATAAAAATTTAAACCTAAACCTATAAAATAAAATAAAAATAAAAATAAACTAAAAAATAAACCTAAACCTAAACCCAAACCTAAAAAATAAACTAAAATAAAAAAACCTAAACTTAAATAAATAAACATAAAATAAATAAACTTAATTAAATAAAAATAAAACTATTACAAAATAAAAATAAAAATAAAAATAAAAATATAATTTACTAAAATAAATAAAAAATATACTAAATAAACCTAAACCTACCTCTTTACTTAATTTAAAAAAATTTTAAAAAATAAAAAAAAACTAATCGTAAACCCTAATCCTTAAAACTAACTCTAAACTATAGCCCTAAATCCTAAACCCTAAAACCCACACCCTAATCCCTAAGCCTTAAACCCAGAACAATAAACCCTAAGACCCTATATCTTAAACCCTAAACCCTAAACCCCAAAACCTACAATCCTAAACCCTAAACCCTAAACCCCAAACCCTAAACCCTAAACCTTAAACCCTAACAACCAAAAAACCTAAACCTAAACTAAAAAAAACTTAAATATAAAATAAATAAAAAAAACCTAAACCTAAATAAAATAAAATAAAATAAAAACCTTTTAATAAAACTTAAACCTAAATAAAATAAATAAAATAAAATAAAATGAAAACCTAAACCTAAACCTAACCCAAAAAATAAAATAAAATAAAATAAAAAATAACAACTAAACTAAAATAAAATAAATAAAATCCTAAAATAAACTAAAAAACAAAATAATCCAAAAAATTTAAAACCTAAATAAAATCAAACCTAAATGTAAAATAAAATTAAAATAAATCAAAAATAAAATATAATATAATAAAAATTAAATAAAACATAAACCTAAAAAATAAAAAAAATAAAAAACCAAAAATAAATAAAAAATAAAACCTAAACCCAATACTAAAATAAAACCTAAACATAAAATAAAATAACTAAAATAAACCTAAACCTATGATAAATAAATTAAACTAAAATAAATAAAACCTAAACCTAAACCTAACATAAACTAAAACTAAACCCTAAATTAAATAAACTAAAATAAACTAAAAATAAACTTAAACCTAAATTTGTTCTATATTAAAAGAAAGCCTAAAACCTTAAAAACTAAACTAAAACTAGAACCCTAAACTAAAAACCTTAACCCTAAACCCTAAACCTAAACTAAACCCTAAAACCTAAACCCTAAACCCTAAACTCTAAACCTAAACTAAACTCCTAAAAACCCTAAACCTAAACTTAACCCTAACCTAACCTTAAACCTAAACAATAACTAAACTAAACAAATCAGAACCTAAACCTAAACCTAAAAAAACCTAAACCTAAATAACTAAACCTAAACCTAACCCACTAATAAAGCTAAGTTTAAACACTAAACCTAAACTAAACCTAAAACCTAAAACTAAAGCCCTAACCTAAACCTAACTGTAAAATATAAACCTAAAACTTAAACCTAAACCTAAAACTGACCTAAACCTAAGCCCTAAACCCTAAACCCTAAACCAAAACTTAAAGTAATTAAACAAATTAAAAAAAAGACCTAAACCCTAAAACTTAATAAACCTAAACCTAAACCTAAACCTAAAACCTAAACCATAAACCCTAAACCCTAAACCTTAAAACCCTAAACCCTAAACCCTAAACCCTAAAACCTAAAACTAAACCCTAAACCCTTAAACCCTAAACCCCAAACCCTAAACCCTAAACCCTAAACCTTAAACTAAGTGTAAGCCCTAAACCCTAAACACTAAAACCCTAAAAACCTTATAACCAAAACCTAAACTAAATAAAACCTAAAAATAAAATAAATAAAAAAACTAAATTAAAATAAAATATAATAATAAACTAAAATAAAAAGATTAAATAAAACCTGAACTTAAACCTAAACCTAAACCTAAAACTACAATAAAATAAGGAATAAAAACTAAACTAAAATAAAATAAATAATAACTTAAGCTAAACTAAAAAGTAAATACCAAAATAAAATAAAAAACTAAACTTAAAATAAAAATAAAATAAACTAAAAATAAAGTCAAATGAAAATTAAATAAAAACCTAAACAAAAAAGAAATAAACATAAAAAGAAAACCTAAAAAATAAATAAGAAATAAAACCTAAACCCTAAACTAAAAAAAAAAACATAAACCAAAAATATTAATAAAATAAACCTAAACCTAAACCTGAAATAACCTTAAACTAAATGAAACAAAATAAACAAAAAATAAACCTAAACCTAAATGAAAAAAATAAAACTTAAAAATAAACTTAAAATAAAAGCCTAAAACCTAAACCTAAGAAAATAAAATGAAAACCTAAACCAAACCTAAAAATAAAATATAAAACTTAAACCTAAAAAAAGAAAATAAAAATAAAACTCAACTAAAAAATAAAATTAAAACTAAACCTAAACCTAAAACATAAACCAAAATAAATAAACTAAACTAAATAAAAATAAAAAAGAAACTTAAATAGAAAGAAAAAATAAAGTAAACTAAAATAAATAAAAAATAAGCTAAATACACTAAATAAACCTAAAGCTATCAATTTTCTTAATTAAAAAAAAACCCTAAACTCTAAATCCTAAACCCTACACCCTAAACCCTAAACCAACCCTAAACCCTAAACCTAAACCCTAAACCCTAAATGCATAAACCCTAAAACCCTAACCCCTAAACCCTAAACCCTAAACCCTAAACCCAAATCCTAAACCCTAAACTCTAAACCCTAAACCAAATCCGTAAACCCTAAACCCAAAACCCCAAATGCTAAACCCCAAATCCATGACCTAATCCTTAATTAACTAAATAAATTAAAAACTAAACCTAAACCATAAAACTAAATAAACTTTAACCTAAACTGAAACCCTAAGAATGGGCTGAACCTTGACGAAAGGAACATCACCTTCAACCGTGCTAGATCCGACTATAGAAAAAAAGGAGGAAAATCATAGTGGTGGTGGGGAACTAGAGTCCTCGACATGGAGGTGGTGATTTAAATTATGGATGAAGCATCGAGGTTAATTGTGGTAGCGAGGGAGAGAACTATGATGGTGGATCCTACTAAGAGGCGGGGTGGTTTTGATCGAAACTAGAGAAACTAAAGAACGACTGATCCGATCTATTGCTTATGGAATTGTGTCTTTATAATAGAGGCGGTTCTAGTTATCTATGGTTTTTGCTTTGCTCTATACGTGCTCATTTTTTATTTATCTCGTCACTTGTGTCATAGAAAACTTGGTGTGTTACTTGGTTGATGAAATCGAAAAGAAGAAATGTTGAATCTAAATTTGTTCCATATTAAAAACTAAAAATTGTAAATCGTAGATCATAAATCATAAATCTTAAAAATCCTAAACCCTAAACCGTAAACCTTAAACCCTAAACCCTCAACACCTAAAAACCCAAACCTAAACTAAATAAAACCTAAAATTAAATTAAATTAAAATACTTAAACCTAAATAAAATAAAATAATAAAATAAAAAAACCTAAACTAAAACCTAAACCTAAACTTAAACCCAAACTTAAAAATAAAATAAAATAAAAAGTTAAAATTAAAATAAAATAAAATAAATAAAAGCCTAAACTAAACTAAAAAATAAAATAAACCTAAAAATAAAAAACCTAAATCAAATAAATACTAAACATAAAATAAAAATAAAATAAACCTAAAATATAATATAATAAAAACCTAAACCTAAAAAATAATCTTGAAAATAAAACTTAAAAATAAATAAAAAATAAAACCAAATTCTTAAACTTAAAAAAAATGTAAACCTAAAATATACAAAATAAAAAATAAACTAAACTTAAACTAAAATAAATAAAACCTAAAATAAACTAAACCTAAACCATAAATAAAATAAAATAAAATAAACTAAAAATAAACATAAACCTAAACTAACAAATAAAACTTAAAAACAACCCTAAAATAAAAACCTAAAACCTAAACCAAAATAAATAAAATAAAACCTAAACTTAAAAAAAAAAATAAAAAATAAAAGCTAACCTAAAAAATAAAATAAAAATAAAACTAAACTAAAAAATAAACATAAACCTAAACCTAAACCTAAAAAATTAACTAAAATAAAAAACCTAAACTAAAATAAATAAACATAAAATAAAAAATAAAAATAAACCTAAATAAAAATAAAAATAAGAAAACTAAAATAAATTAAAAATAAACTAAATAAACCACAACCTACTAGTTTACTTAATTTAAAAAAATACCCACTAAACCTTAAACCCTAAACCCTAAACTGACCTTAAATCCTAAACGCTAAACCCAAAACCCTAAACCTAAACCCTAAACTCTAACCATAACCCTAAACCCTAAATCAAATCTAAACCATAAAACTAAATTGTAAACCCTAAATAAACTAACTCTAAACACTAAACCCTAAACTCTAAAACCCTATAACTAAACTCTAAAAACCCAAACCCTAAGCTAACCCTAAACACTAAACTAAACCCTAAATAATAATCCTAAACTAACTCCTAACCCCTAAACCCAAACCCTAAACCCAAAACCTTAAACAAGACTAACCTAAACCCTAAACCTCAACCATAAACTCTAACTAAAACCTAAAACCTAAACCTAAACTAAATAAAACTTAAAAAAATAATTAAAAAACTAAAGCTAAATAAAATAAAAATAAAATAAAACCTAAACTAAAACCTAAACTTAAACCTAAAATAAAATAAATTAAAATAAAATAAACTATAATAAAATAAATTAAAATATAAATTAAACTAAAAAAAAATAAAATAAACCTAAGAATAAAAAACTAAATAAAATAAAACTAAACATAAAATAAAGCTAAAGAAAATATAATAAAACTAAAAAAATTTTAAACCAATATAAAAATAAAATAAACAAAATAAAATAAACCTTAACCTAAACTAAAATAAAGTAAACTAAAATAAATAAAACAACTAAAGCCTAAAATAAACTAAACCTAAACAAAACAAAAGAAAATAAACTAAAAATAAACCTACATCTAAACTAAAAAAAAAAACCTAAAAATAAACCTAAAACCTAAGCATAAAATAATAAACTAAAAACTTAAACCTAAACCTAAAAATAAAAATTGAATATAAACCTAGAAAATAAAAAATAAAATTCAACTAAAAAATAAACCTAAACCTAAAAAAAATAAAGTAAATAAAACCTAAACTAAAAAATAAAAAAACCTAATATAAAAAAACCAAACTAAAAAAAAAACCTAAATAAAAAATAAATAATAAAATAAATTAAAAATAAATTAAAAATAAACTAAATAAACTAAATAAGTTAAATATACATAAACATACCGGTTTACTTAATATTTTTTTTTAAAAATCCTTAACCCTAAACCCTAAAACTAACCCTAAATCCTAAACCCTAAAACTACAACACTAAACGTATAACCCTAAACCCTAAACCCTAAAAAACCCTAAACCTAATAACTAAACTAATAATAACTAACCTATAATAATAACTAACTAATAAACCTAAACCCTAAGCATAACTAACCTAATAAATAATTAATTACTAATAAAACTAAACCTAATAACTAAACTAATAATAACTAAACTAACTAAACTAAAACTAATAACTAATAAACTAAAACTAAGAAACTAACTAAATAACTAATAAATAATTAATAATAATAACTAACTAATAACTAAACTAAACTAATAAACTAAATACCTAATAAAAACTAAATTATAATAACCTAAAATAATAATCCTAAAACTAATAAACTAAAAATAAATAACTAATAAAAAATAACACTAAACTAATAAACTATTAATAAACGAAACTAAATAAAACTAATAACTAAACTAATAATAATAAAAACTAACCTAAGAAAAATTAAATAATAAATAAAACCTAAATAAATAAACTAATCCTAATAATAATAAACAAACCTAATATACTAACTAATAATAATAAGCTAATAAAACTAACTAAACTAATAAACTAATAACTAATAATAATAAAAAATAAACTAAACAAAAAACTAATAACAATTAAAAAAACTATACAATAATAAAACTTAATAAAAAAACCAACTAAACTAAATTAAGATTAATAATAAACTAAAAAATAAATAACTAAAACTAAACTAAACTAAACTAAACACTAAACTAACTAAACTAATAAATAATAATAAATAAAAGCTAACCAATAATAACTAACTAATTATAATAAACCATTAATAATTAAACTAAATAAATAACTAATAACTAAACTAACTAAAACTAATAATAATAATTATAAGTAAAATTAATAATAATAAAAAAAAACTAAATAAACTAAACACTAAACTAAACCTAAACAAAAACTAATAATAATAAAACTAATAATAACAAACTAAACTAAACTAAAATAGCTAATAACTAAACTAATAAAGCTAATAAAAATAACTAAACCATAACTAAAAAAACTAATAAACTAATAATAAAATAAAACTAAAATTAACTAATAACTAACTAATAAAACCTAATAAACTTATAAATAATAAACTAATAAAACTAATGAACTAAAAACTTAATAATAACTAATTAAAAAATTAAAACTAATAATAAACTCAATAAAACTAATAAAACTAAAACTAATAATAAATAACTAATAACTTAAAATTAATAAAAATAACAAACTAATAACTAATAACTAAAAAAAACTAACTAATGAAACTAAACTAATTTATAAATTAACCTAAACTCTAATAAATAGTAAAACATTAAAAAACTAAACTAATAAACTAATAATAATAACTAATAATAAATAAAAAATAACTAACTAACCAAACCCTAAACCTAAATTAATAAACCATAAAAAGTAATAATAAATAAACATAATAATAACTAAACCTTATAAACAAACTAATAATAAAGAAACTAATAATAAAACACCTAACTAAAAAAATTAAAAACTAACCAATAATAAACCAATAAACTAATAACTAAATAAAATAAAACTAATTAAATATCTAAACTAATAAATCTAATAAATAAACTAATAATAATAATAATAATAAAACTAACTAATAATAGCAAAACTAATAAAAATTAATAATAATAATAATAATAATAATAATAATAATAATAATTAATAACTAACTAACTAACTAAACTAATAAACTAATAATTAACTAACTAATAAATACCTAAATAATTAAATTGTAAACCTTAATTAATTAAATAAACTAAATAATAATAAAATTAATAATAATAAACAAAAACTAATAATAATAATTAACTAAGAAAAAATTGATCTAAAATAAAACTAATAATAAACCAACTAACTAAACTAATAATAATAATAAATAATAAATAACTAATAATAACTAATAAAAAACTAATAAAAAACTAAACCATAAGCTGAACTAAAAAACTAATAATAATAAACTAATAAACCTAAACCTATAACAAACTAATAAAATTAATAAAGTAAACTAAAAAACAAATAAATAAATTAACAAAATGAAACAAATAAAACTAAACCACTAACTAAAACTAACTAAAACCTAAATAATAATAAAACCATAAACTAATAATAATAACTAACTATACTAAATAAATAACTAACTAACTAATAGAGTAATAAACTAATAAACTAACTAACTAAAAAAACTAACTAGCAAAACTAAACCATAAACCATAAACCTAAACTCTAATAAATAATAAACACTAAAACTAAACTAATAAACTAATAACAATAACTAATAATAAATAACTAAATAACTGAATAAAGCTAAACTCTAAACCTAAACTAATAAATAATAAAAACTAAATAATAAATTAACATAAAAATAACTAAACATAATAAACTAACTAATACTTAATAATAAACTAATATTAAAACACCTAAAAATAATTTAATAATAACTAACTAATTAAAACTAAAACTAATAACTACATAAAATAAAATTAACTAAATGACTAAACTAAATAACTAAACTAATAAACCTAATAAAACCGATAATAATATTAAAACTAATTAACAATAAATAAATTAAGAACAAATAGTAAACTAATAATAATAACTAATAAAACTAACTAAATAAACTAATAATAAAAAAACTAATAATAAACTAACTAAAATTACTAAATAATTAATAAACCCTAACTAAAAAAAAATAAACTAAATAATAAAAATAAAACTAATAATAATAAACATAAACTAATAATATAATAAATTATAAAACTAATAAATAAAACTAATAATAAACCAACTAACTAAATAAATAATAATAATAATAATAATAAACAATAAATATCTAATAATACCTAATAAAAAACTAAACCATAAACTAATCTAAAAAACTAATAATAATAATTTAATAAACCTAAACCCATAACTAAACTAATAAAACTAATAAACTAAACTAATAAACTAATAAATAAGCTAACTAAACTAAACGAATAAAACTAAACCATTAACTAAAACTAACTAAAACCTAAATAATAATAAAACCATAAACTAATAATAATAACTAAGCAAACTAAATATATAACTAGCTAACTAATAATAATGAATAAATAAACTAAAATAATCTAAACCCCAATAAACAAACTAACTAAATAAACTAACCAAATAAACAATAAACTAAACAAACTCCCCAAATCTAACATAATAAAATAATAATAACTAAAACTAAAACTAATAAATCTAAAGTCATAACCTAACTAAAACTAAACTAATTGAACTAAACATAATACTAATAATAAACTAGTAATAACCTAAAACTAATAAAATCTAATAATAACTAATAAAAACTAAACCTAAAACTAAACTAAACCCTCTTAAAATTTAAACCTATTCTAAGTGCTTTCTCTCTAAACTAAAATCTTGACATGTTCGTCATACTCAAACTAAATCCATGGGATAAATCCCATGTGCCAATGGATCCAATTAGATTAATCCTTCCTATTGACATGTTCTTAATGATATTTTAACTTATGGTCCTAACAATCTAATATTGGTGATCCTTCTTAAAAATAAGATTTACCTGTGACAATTCTCTCATTAATAGTTCTATTTTGGTTCAAAATGTTGGTTTTATGGCTAATAAATTTTGGAATAATATGTTTATAAGGGACTTGAATCTTATTTTAATCCTTTACATGAAGATTGTATTGAAAATTTGGATTATGCTTCTCTTGCTTCATGAATGATGATAAAGGACACTATAAGGTGAAAATATAGATAATTGTCTTCTTAATAAAGCTACCTTCCTCACCGATTCTATAATGCATAAATTTTCCTTAGTAATGTGGATGATTAATGCTCTAAATTGATAGCTTCTATTGATCCCATGCCTTTTAATATCTGATTCATTAAATTTTAAAAACATGGCTATAAAATACAAGAAGAAAAAAAGTGTTCACATTTATGCCTCCTCACTTGTTGAGGGTTACTCATTCAAAGCTAAATAATCTCTATACTATAGCTAGTTTTTCTCTAGAGCTTCTATGCTCTTACTAGTAACCTAAACCTGCTTCCTATAAACTACCCTAAACCTAAACTAAATAAAACACAAAAATAAAATAAAAAAAAATACCTAAACCTAAACAAAATAAAAATAATTAAAAAAATAAAAACCTAAACTAAAACCTAACCTAAACCTAAACATAAACCAAAAAATAAAATAAAAACTAAAATAAAATAAAATAAATAAAACCCTAAACAAAACTAAAAAATAAAATAAACCTAAAATTAAAACCTAAATAAAATAAAACTAAATGTAAGATAAAATAAAATAAACCTAAAATAAAATAAAATAAAAACTAAATAAAATCTAAACCTAAAGAAATAAACCTAAAATAAACCTAAAGAAACCTAAACCTAAAATAAGTAAAATAAATAAATCTAAACCTAAACTAAAATAAATAAACCTAACCTAAAACCTAAAATAAACTAAACCTAAACCCTAAACTAAATAAAATAAAATAACCAAAAAATAAACCCAAACCTAAACTAAAATAAAACCAAAAAAAATAAACCTAAAATAAAACCTAAAACCTAAATAAAAAAAATAAAATAAAAAACCTAAACCACAATGTAAAAATAAAAAAATAAAACCTAAACCTAAAAATAAAATAAAATAAAATTAACTAAAAAATAAACACAAAACCTAAACCTAAACAAAAAAGCTAAAATAAAAAACATAAACTCAAATAAATAAACCAAAAATAAATAAACTAAATTAAATAAAAATAAAAAATAAATCTAAACAAACATAAAAAATAAAATTAACTAAAATAAATAAAAAATAAACTAAATAAAACTTATAAATTTACTTAATTTAAAATAAACCCTAAAAAACCCTAAAAATAAAAAATAAAAAAACCCTAACCCTAAACCTACAACCTTAAACCCTAAACCCTAAACCTTAAACTATAAAACCCTGAACCCTGAACCTTACACCTTAAAACCCTAATCCCTAAACCCTAAACCCTAAACCCTAAAACTTATACCCTAAACCATAACCCTAAACCTAAATCCTAAACCCTAAACCCCAAACCCTAAACCCTAAACCCTAAACCATAAAAACCTAAAAACCTAAACCTAAACTAAATAAAACCTAGAGATAACATAAATAAATAAACCTAAACCTAAATAAAATAAAAAATAAAATCAAATAAAAAACCTAAACTAAAACCTAAACCCAAACCTAATTTAAACATAAAAAATAAAATAAAAAATAAAAAATAAAAAACAAAAATAAAAAATAAAATAAATAAAACCTAAACTAAATTAAAAATAAAATAAACCTAAAAAATAAAACCTAAATAAAATAAAAATAAACCTAAAATAAAATAAAATAAACCTAAAAATAAACCTAAAAATAAATAAAAAATAAAACCTAAACCCTAAGCTAAAAAAATTCTAAACCTAAAATAAAATAAACCTATACCTAAACTAAAATAAATAAAACCTAAACCCTAAACCCTAAACCCTAAAACCCAAAACCCTTAACCATAAACCCTAAACATTAAACACTAAACCATAAACCCTAAACCCTAAACTCTAAACCTTAAACCCTAAACCCTAAAATTCTAAACCCTAAACCCTAAACCCTAAAATCCTTGACCCTAAACCCTAAACACTAAACCCTAAACCCTAAGCCCTAAAACATACAGCCCTAAATGATAAACCCTAAACCCTAAATGGTCCCTAAACTTAAAACCCTAAATTATCATTAAACCCTAAGAATGGGCAAAACCTTGATGGCAGGAACATCACCATCAACTAAGCTTAGTCTAGATTTGGAGGTGGAGGAGAAGGAAGAGGGTTATCATGTGGTGGGATGGGGTGCAGATATGGAGGTGGTGGTGAAGGTGGTTATGGAGGTGGGAGGAGTGATGGAGGTTACACATGGTAGTACGAGGAGAGATCGGGAAATGATGGCGATCATGCTACTCGAGAGGCGAGAGAGGTTCTGATGGGAACAGAAGAAACTAAAGAACTATCGATCCAATCTACTGCTTATAGAACTATGTCTTTACATTAGAGACAGTTCTACATATCTAGGGTTTTTGATTTTCTCTATGGGTGCTCATTTTTTATCTATCGCATCTTAGAAAAATGGGATTCTACTTGGTTCATGAAATCAAAAGAAAAAAAAATGTTGAGTTAATTTGTTCTTTGTTAAAAAAAACCTTAAACCCTTAACCCTAAACTAAAACTTAAACCCTAAACCTAAAACCTAAACCCTAAACCCTAACCCTTAAACCCTAAACCCTAAACCCTAAAAAGCTAAAATCCTAAACCAAAACTAAATAAAACCTAAAAATAAAATAAATAAAAAAATTAAACCAAATAAAATAAAATAAAAGCATAAACTAAAACTTAAACCTAAACTTAATTATATACCTAAAAAAGAAAATAAAATAAAAAATAAAAACTAAACTAAAATAAAATAACTAAAACCCTAAACTAAATTAAAAAAAATAAAAAACCTAAATAAAATAAAAACTAAAATAAAAATAAAATTAAAATTAAATAAAACAAAATAGAAAGCTAAACTAAAAAATAAAAAAAATAAAATAGATAAATAAATAAATAAAACCTAAACCCTAAACTTAAAAAAACCTAAACCTAAAATAAAAATAAAATAAACAAACTAAAATAAACCTAAACCTAAACTAAAAAATAAATAAACTAAAAATAAACCTAAACCTAAACTAAAATAATAAAAAATAAACCTAAAATAAAACCTAAACCTAAATAAAATAAAACCTAAACCTAAAAAAATAAAAAAATAAAATAAAATTAAATAACTAAAATAAACCAAACCTAAAAAATAAACTAAAATAAAAGACCTAAACTAAAATAAGTAAACATAAAATAAATAAACTAAACTAAATAAAAATAAAAAATAAACCTAAATAAAAATAATAAAATAAAATAAAATAAAATAAATAAACTTAAACCTATGAGTTTTCATAATTTTAAAAAAAACTCTTAACCCTAAATCCTAAACCCTAAATCGTAAACCATAAAACTAACCCTAAAACCTATAACCCTAAGCGTACAACCCTAAATCTACAACCTTTAAACCCTAAACCCTAAAACCCTAAACCCTAAAACCATAAACCCTAAATCTTAAACCCTAAACCCTAAGCTAACCCTAAACCCTAAGAATGGACAGAACCTTGATGGCAAGAACATCACCATCAACCAGAATCAGTCTACATCTAGCTGAAGAGGCGAAGGTGAAGGAGGTGAAGGCGGAGGTGACAGTTATTGCAGTGGTGGTTATGGAGGAAGGAGGAGCGACGGAGGTTACAGCCATGGTGGTGGTGGAGGAAGAGATCAGGGATATGATGGTGGATCTCGCTACTCAAGAGGCGGGGGTGGTTCTAATGGGAACTGGAGAAACTAAAGAATGACCAATCTAATTTGCTACTTATGGAACTGTGTATTTATAATAAAGATGGTTCTATTAATCTAGGGTGTTTGATTTTCTCTAGGGGTGCTCATTTTTTATCTATGTCGTCGCTTATGTCTTAGAAAAGTTGGGGCTCTACTTGGTTGATGAAATCAAAAAGTAGAAATGTTTAATTTGAATTTGTCCTCTATTAAAAAAAACCTTAAACCCTAAACCCTAAACCCTAAGAATGGGCAGAACCATAACGATAGGAACATCACCATCAACTAGGCGCAATCTAGATTTGGCGGTGGAGGCGAAGGTGTAGTGGTTATCATAGGTGGTGGGGATCCGGAGGTGCTAGATATGGAGGTGGTGGTTGGAGCAAGGGTGGTTAGACTTGAGGAGCTGGAGGTTACACGCGTTGATGGCAGAGGAATTCGGGGATATAATTGCAGATCCTGCTACTCGAGAGGTGGGGGTGGTTCTGATGGGAACTAAGGAAACTAAAGAATGATCGATCCAATCTGCTTCTTATTAAATAGTGTCTTTACAGTAGAGACGGTTGTTCTTATCTAGGCTTTTTGATTTGCTCTATGGGTGCTCATTTCTATCTATGCCGTTGCTTATATTTACAAAACTTGGGATGATACTTCGTTCATGAAATCAAAAAGAAGAAATGTTGAATCTGAATTTGTTCTCCATTAAAAAAATACTTTAAACCCTAAACCCTAAACCCTTAACCTTAAACTAAAACTTAAACCCTAAACTAAAAACCTAAACCCTAAACCCTAAACCCCAAACCCTAAAACCCAACCCTAAACCCTAAACCCTAAACTAACCTTAAACCCTAAACCCTAAACCCTAAAAAGCTAAAAACCTAAACCTAAACAAAATAAAACCTAAAAATAAAATTAAAAAAAAACCTAAACCAACATAAACTAATAAAATAAAATAAAATAAACTAAAACTTAAACCTAAACCTAAAAGGATAATAAAATAAAAAATAAAACTCAACTAAAATAAAATAAATAAAAACCTAAACTAAACTAAAAAAATAAACAACTTAAATAAAATAAAAACTAAACCTATAATAAAAATAAAGTAAACCAAAAATAAAATAAAATAAAAAAACATAATAAAACCTAAACTAAAAAAATAAACCTAAAAATAAAACTAAAAATAAATAAAAAAAATAAAACCTAAACCCTAAACTAAAACCTAAACCTAAAATAAAAATAAGTTAAACAAACTAAACTAAACCTAAACCTAAACTAAAATAAACTAAACTAAAATAAATAAATCCTAAACATAAACCTAAACCTAAAACTAAACTAAATAAAATAAAATAAACTAAAAATAAACCTAAACCTAAACTAAAAAATAAAACCTAAAAATAAACCTAAATAAAACCTAAACCTAAACCTAAAAAAAATAAAATAAAAACTTAAACCTAAACCTAAAAAAAATAAAAAATAAAACTAAACCTATAAAATAAATAAAATAAAAATAAACTCAACTAAAAAATAAACCTAAACCTAAAAAATAAACTAAAATAAAATACCAAAACTGAAATAAATAAACTAAGCTAAATAAAAATAAAAAATAAACAAAAAAAAAATCAAATAATCTTAAATAAATAAAAAATAAACTAAATAAACCAAAACCTACTAGTTTACTTAATTTAAGAAAAAAAAACTCGAAACCCTAAATCTAACCTTAAACCCTAAATACTAAACCTACAACCCTAAACCTACATCCTTAAATTGATAATGCTAAACCCTAAACCCTAAACCCTAACCCTAAACCCTAAACTAACCCTAAACCTTAAGAATGGGCAGAACCTTGATGGTAGGAACATCACCGTCAACAAGGTTCAATTTAAATATGGTGGTGGAGGTGAAGGTAGAGGGGACAGTTATCGTAGTGGTGGTGGGGTATCTTGAGGTGCTGGTGGATATAAAGGTCATGGTCGAAGCAGTGGTGGTTATGGAGGCATGAGGAGCGATGGACGTTATAGCCATGGTGGTGGTGGACATAGAGATCGGGGATATGATGGTGGATCTCGCTACTTGAGAGGTGGGGGTGATTTTGATGGGAGCTACAAAAATTGAAGAATGATCGATCTGATCTACTACTTATGGAATTATTTCTATACAGTAAAGACAGTTCTATTTATCTATGGTTTTTGATTTGCTCTATGGGTGCTAATTTTTCATCTATGTCGTCGCTTATGTCTTAGAAAACTTGGGGTGCTACTTGGTTGATAAAATCAAAAAGAAAAAATGTTGAATCTGAATTTGTTCTCTATTAAAAAAACCTTAAACCTTAAACTAAAACTTAAACCCTAAGCCTAAAACCTAAACCCTAAACCTTAAACCCTAAACCCTAAAAAATCTAAACTATTAACACTAAATTGCAAACCCTAAACCCTAAACCCTAAACCTTAAAGCCTAAAACCCTAAACACTAAACTCTAAACCCTAAACCCAAAAAACATAAACCCTAAACCATAAAACCTACAACCCTAAACCTTAAACCCCTAACCCTAAACTCTTAACCCTAATCCCTAAACTAACCTTAAACCCTAAACTCTAAACTAAGCCTAAACCCTAACCCTAAACCCTAAACCCTAAACCTTGAATAAAGAGGTTCTTTGGAGTTGATTTAAAAAATGACCTAATCCTAACATAGTTATGGCAGCTAAAGAAAATGTTTTCAAGAGTCTTTCCCTTGACTATTAGAGATTTAAATACCCTAAATCATATTATAATACTATATATTATAGTTTAATGTAGAATCATATATTTGAGCATGTAGTGATGTGTTGTTGGATGTTATAAGATGTTCTGAAATGTTTTAGTATATTATGGTATTATGCACTATAGTCTATATTAATATAAATCATAAAAATATTGATTTAATAAATTAGATGAAGAAATTTGTTAAATTTGAAGTGGGAATTAGGGTGTAGTACCAAAGTTGTGTTGCACCACTTGCAGTCTAAAAAGTAAGATTATGTTCAAAATAAATATTATATGTTGCAACATAGTATAGCATCATATATCATAATATATTATTCTATGCATTTTAAATTCTTTAGTATTTTAAAATCATGCAAAGCTACAAGAGCATTATTTATAAAATGTTGATTTAGACTTAAAATGGTAGAATTTGGCCAAATTCATAATAGGTAGAGCATGGCATCATAATATATTATTCCAATTTAAAATATGTAAGTGATACAACTAAAATATATAGTTTTTTATTATTTAGTCTAATTTTATTATTTTTTATCATAAGCAATCCCTTATGATGTGATATGCAATATAATATAATATAATATTATTATATAGGATGCCATAACATAGAGTAGCTTCATGCATTATAGCATATGATTGTGTATTACGACTTGTTGTTTAGCATATTTTAGTTTGTTATAGTATGATGTAGTAGAGTTTGTACTAGTATAATTCATAAAAATATTTATTTATAGGCTGAGATGATGGGATTTGGCCAAATTTAAGGTAAGCTTTAGGGAACATCATTGGGGGTGTGCTATGGTGTGTCTTTTAATCAAAAGAATGGAATTTTACATCCAAAATAAATGTTCATTTTTTAACCAAATATTATAAATTTTTCGCTCAAAGTGATTCATTTTAAGGTGTAATGTAAGATAATTTATTATATGAAAGCATATTAAAATATAATGAACATAACAATATGACTTCACATTTATATGAATGTGGTGGTGTGTTACTATATGTTATTGTACATTTTAGTATTTTTTACTTTTGTTATAATACATTGGGTCAAAACTCACAAAAATGTTAATTTGAAGGTTGACATGGAAGAATTTGGCCAAATTCACGAAACACACCAAAGAAGCAACACCAAAATTTGACTATTTTTTACCATTTCTAGTAGAAAAATAACCATTTTACATCCAAAATGAACATTATTCATATTTTAAGAAATTTTTTGTATTTGTTCCCTTTAACTAATTCTAATGATGTGTAATGTTAGACAATATATTATATTATAGAAAATTATATTATAAAATCATATATTATAATATAATATACTGTGTTAATCCACACTATAATATGTTTAGCATGATATTGTATAGTTTGTTTGAGCTTGCACCATCACAAATCATAAAATGTTGATTATAATGTTAAGATGATGTAATTTGAATGAATATATTATTAGGCTTTTAGTTGAACTATTTAAGTTGTGCATAAGAGAAGAAATAAGATTTGATGAGAATTCCATGTCAAGGACATGGTGGGAGATCCACTAGGGGATCACACATGCATTGGACATGACATGTGAGTGGTCTATGTCGAGGGCATAGAAAAAAAAATCTATTAGGGATAAGGTTTGAATTTGATTTGATTATTTGATTTATGGAAAGAAGATCCACTGTGGATAATAATCTATAATCCATTAGGGATTAAGATCTAATCGACTTTAATTTTTTTTTTCTTTTAATTGACATGGAGGCATATCTATTAGAGTTATGGGCTTGAGTCCACTAGGGATCGGGTATATGAACCTTTCCAGGGAAGGTGTTGCTATCCTTTGGGGAATAGAATTTGAGTTCGATTTCATAGATTTGTTTGGGGATGTATCTACTGGGAATAAGAGTTTTGTTGGATTTCTTTGATTTAGATTCTACTAGGGTGGTTTGTTTAATTTGGCTCCACATGGAGGTTGGTTTTGAATTTGATTTGTTTGCTTGACTTATTTATATATGATTTAGAGCTCCACTAGGGAGAAGGGTGTGATTTAACTCCACTGGGGAAAGTTATATTTGGTTTAATTTAATATGAGTTACATTACCTTATTGGTGTGTGATGGACCCACTGAGAAGGGGCTATATCAGCCTTGACCTACCTCAGGTTTACAATTCCAAATGGATAGTCTACCAGCTGTGGGGTAGAGCTAGCCAACCTAAGGGGTTTCCTTTCAGTGTGCAATGACTGTGCTAGGAAGAAGGCATAGCAAACTTACATCTTCTAAAGTGGGAAAAACCATAGGGGTGACCTATTACATGCACAACAAATTGAACCTGACCTAGGGCGACTACTGAGTGAATTCTGTTGAGGACTTATATCAACTCAAAAGTAGTCAGGATTAATTTTATCTTAATTTCATGTGATTTGATATGGTTTATTTAGTTTAGTTTGATTTTGAATTGAGGGCATATGCACTAGGGATGTGAGCTCAGTCAAATTTGATAGATTTAATTTATGGACCATGTCGGTGTGCAATGGACCCACTGAGAAGAGGCTATATCAAACTTGTCCTATCTCAAATTTACAAATCTAAATGGAAAGTCTACTGGCCATGGGGTAGAGCTAGCCAACCTAAGGGGTTTAATTTTGGTTGGCAATGATTTTGCTAGGAAGAAGGCATAGCAAACTTACATCTTCTAAAGTAGGGAACAACTACTGGGGTGACGTATTGGTACAAAACAAATTAAACTTGACTTAGGGGCGACTATTGAGTGAATGCTGCTAGAGACTTATATTAACTTAAGAGTAGTCAGGTGATTCTTATAGGGAGTTTTGCTGACACTGTCTTGAAGATAGGATGCTTGCTTGGGAAAAGGTACCGCTAGGGATTTCCCCCTAATCCACAAGTGAATATATATATTTTTTATATGTTTGGCTGGACCCTGTTTATGTACGAGGGACCACACTGAGAAGGGTCTATGTCAGCCTTGACATATCTTAGATTTACTAGACCAAGAAAGAATTTGCACATCCACATGATAGATTCTCTAACCACAGGGGTGGTTACTAGGAAAGGAGAACTGTTCAATCCGATAGTAACCCGAGTAGTGTTTAAATGGGGTCACAAATGACGTGATCCAAATATAGTGCCCACAGGGAAGGTGCTATTAGGGGTATTATCCTTAGCCCTGGATAAAAAGCCTTTAGGTGTATGATAGCCAACTCAAGGAGAAAGCACAGAAGACATACATCTACCATTAGTAGTGTATCCTAAGGTGTGAGAACCAACCAACCTAAGGTGTATCTATCAGCATAGTCAGAACTAACCAACCTAAGTTTCCCATTGGTGTTCAATGATAAATATGGAAAGAAATCATGTAGGCTTACAATTTTCCATGCAGAACTGATCATCGAGATAGTTTATCATCAGAGGGAAAGATATTATCTGACCTAGAGTGACTACTAAGCGGGGAGCCCTGAGGAAGGACTTGACTAGACTTGAAGCCAAGAGGAAGGAGCCACATGGGACTTATCATAAACCTCAAATATACTTGACCCAGTCAGTGGACGAAGACTAATCTAAGAAGAAAGCATAGTAAACTCACATCCTCATAAATAAAGCAAACATGAGGTAGCTTACCGGCCATATAGTAAGGACTACCAAACTAATAAGGTGCTCGTCGGTGTGCAGTGGCCAAGTATGGAAGGAAAGCATAGAAGACTTACATCCTCGAAAGTAAGAAGACCACTCGAGTGACACACTAGTAGGGTAGCACATCATCCCAACCTAGAGCAGCTATTGAGTGAGTGTCATTGGGGGCGTTATCTCAACTCAGAGTAGCCCGAGACAAAAGATATGCATTTGATTTATATGTTTATATGTAGTTTGTGTTTGTATTGTATCGATGAAGGATAAGACATTACTCAGGTTCCTTACACCTACCCTAAACACATCGTGGCTGATTCATAAACAAGAATACTTTCAACATGGAAGAGACTGAATTTGAATTGGAATTTTCATTGATGATAATTATTTTCTAACATGATTTATAATATTTATTTAAGTGGAGCCCATTGATTGGAAGCATTGGGCACTCTCCTTTATGATTAATAAGCTGATAAGATCCTCCTTGGTAGGCCTTCTCTATGAAAAAAGGACCTTCCCAAGTGGGTTCAAACTTGCCTCCAATATTACAATGAGCAATAATTAGTCTCCTTAAAAATAAAATATTCTCACCTACTTGAAAAGCTCTAGGACAGACCAACTTGTTGTAAGCTTTAATCAGTTTAGCTCTATACAACATGAGGTTTTGGCATGCTCACAGGCATCTCTCCTCCAAACCTTCGAGCTCTTCTATCCACAACTTGGAATTTTGCTTTGTTGTGATCTTGATACCCAAACTATCCTTAGAGATAGGAGTTGGACTTATAATGGTAGAATAGATTTGGAATCATAAACGAAGGATAAAAGAGTAGACTGAGTTGGAGTTCTATATGTGGTGTGATAGGCTCACAAGGCTTTAACTAACTGCTCATGCCACTATCACTTGTTATTGTTGAGTGTCTTTTCAGTATTTGAATGAGAGTTTAATTGAAGGCTTCTGCTAAGCCATTTTCCCTCACATAGTTGATGATAGAATATCTCCAATCTATACTATGTCTCTGGGTAAAGTTGTTGATCTCAGTGCTTTTGAATGCAATACCATAATCGATATAATTCATTAAAGATTTGTATGATATAGTTCCTAAAAACTAGAGCAAAAGCTGAGTTGTGACCTCTTTGATCAGAATCGCCTTCACCCATTTGGAAAAGTAGTCAATAGTTGTTAAGATGAACTGATGACCCATGAAAGAAAGAGGATCAATCGGACCCACTATGTCAGTACCCCAAAACTCAAATGGACATGAGGCTAATGTAGGATGTAGAATGTTGGGTGGTTATTGTAGGACCAAACCGTGTAGTTGACATTGGTGGCTTCGCCTAGCCGTATATATGTAATCTTTAATTATCGACATACAGTAGTACCCTAGTCTCTTGATCTTGGCTTTCATCTTCGGATCGGATAGGTTGGCTCCACATAATCTTGAGTGTACATTAGCCACGATCTTATGGGTTTTGTGCTTGTATAAACAACATAACCAGATCTGATCGAAAGACCACCGGTATAAGACACCATCTACAAGAGCCTAGAAAAGTGCTCTCTACTTCATCTGATGGGCTTGAGACTTCTCTTGAGGTAGTTTTCCTTTATTTAGGTAATCCATGAATGGTTTCCTCTAATCTAACTCCTCATCTTTCTTGGCAATAGCAACCTCCCCTTCAAGAGAGTACTTTTTTAAGAGTTCAATATTAATAAGGCATAAGACTTATTTATTTTGCCTAAAGCATACGCTATAGCGTTCTCTCCTTGAGGAATCTTATAAATGGTAACCTCTAGGATTTGGGCCAACAACTCTATGGTGTACTTATGGTAGTGATGGAGCTTGGGCTTTATAAACTTATAGGACCCGGTAATTTGGTTGATAACTAGCTGAGAATTAACAAAGATGTTGATGTTCTAGATACTTAGAGTAATGGATAACTCCAAACTAACAATCAGAGCCTCAAATTTGACATCGTTGTTGGTGCAAGGATTAGACAGATGATATGAGAATCTCATCATATCATGGTTCAGAGTTAAGAGAATTATTCTTACCCCTGACTTTCTTGAAATAGTAGATTGTGGTTTTTCTCCTCTTTGAGAAGAAGCCACACCATCAAAGTACATCTCCCAGGGTGAATGCTAGTATCCCCTAAGTTCATAATTTATTCATCAGGGAGATCATCACTAAGCGGAGAGTCAACAAGAAGTGGGTGTGCTGCTAAGAAATTTACTATCGCTTGTCCTTTTATCATGCTGAGGGGTATGAAGGTTATGCCAAACTATGAGAGGATCATGGACCATCATGCCAACCGTCCGCATATCGTCAGCCATGTCATGAGATAATCGGTGGAATTGATCCTAGAGATTAAGTTCACCTTATGAGGAAGCATATAGTAGCTTTTAGGATACAAAGATTAAAGCTAGGCAATGCTTCTCAATGGATAGATAATTAGCCTCAGTAGAGATTAGATAATGGCTGAGGTAGTAGAGTGTATTTTCTTCCCTTCATTATTAGCTTGGGCCAACAAAGCACCAAGGGAGTCATCTAACACAGTAGTGTAAAGTATGAGCAGGTTGCCCTAGATAGCTAGAATCAGATCATTAGGTAATGCTTGATATCTTTGTCATGCTCACACTTTTCATCCCACTTGAACTTGGCATTCTTTTGACAAATGCCGAGAATGGTCGACATCTTCTCGACAAGTTGGATATAAAGTATCTTAGATATTCCAACCACCCTTGGAATGATCTGAGTTGAGTTAAACTTTTAAGGGGTTGAATTTCTAATATCATTTTGATCTTCTCTAGATCGATTTTGATTCCCTAGTGTCTGAAAACAAACCCAAGGAATTTCCCTGAAGCTACTCCGAATGCACACTTCTAGGGGTTTATTTTGAGGTTAAATTGTCTTAATTGTTCAAAAACTACTCTCAAGTCAAAGAGATGGTATTCCTTTTCTCTACTTTCACCATGAGATCATCGACATAGCACTCAACTTGATGATGAATGAGTTAATCAAAAATTCGAGTCATAGCCCACTGGTATGTGGAACCAGCATTTTTAATGTTGAAAGGCATGACCTTATAGCAATATATTCTGATCAGGGTTCTAAAAGCAATGTTTCTTTCATCTTCAGGGGCCATCTTTATTTGGCTATATCCAGATGAGCCATCCATGAAAGAGAAGATGGCATGAGATGAGGCAATGTTCACCATTAGCTCTAGGATTGGCAATGGAAGTTCTTCTTTTGGATATGCCTTATTTAAATCCCTAAAATTGACGTATATGTGAATTTGGCCATTATTTTTCTTAACTAGAATGATGTTGGCTAACTAGGTAGGTTATTTTTCTTTCCGGATGAAGCCAGCATCAATCAGTTTCTTGACTTCATAAATGACTAGTTGTTCTATGTCTAATCACATGTGTCTACGAGCTTGCTTGATAGGGTTAGCAGTATGCTCTATTGCTAGTTTATGGATGACTATGTTAGGAGCCAATCTAGGCATCTCTTCATAACTCCAAGTAAAGCAGTCCTTAAATAAAGAATTGATGTATGTCGGGCGTGGATCTTCTTCAATTCCTAAGTTGATTTCCTTGAGCTCATCGATGGTTGACTTGTCTTTTCTTTGAACTCTAGTGGTGAATCTTTGACTTCAAAATCATCTAAATCATTTGAAGTTTCTAAGCATAGCTCCTCATATAATTTAATGTGATTTGAAAAGAACCAATCGACAAAATGATTGGTGATGACTAGCGAATTATCATCATCGATTGGACCCACTATATCAATCTTAGTCCGCCTTGAGAGAGCTTTTGCATTTCTTATTCCATATTCTTTTGAAGTAGTCTGACATATGCTTTGACCAAGTATGTGGGTTAACCCTTTCTTTGCTAAATTATGAACACAAGGCAAGTACCAATCAAAAGGTAATTCTATTAAATCTTTATATGAATTATCCTCAAGTTCTACATCAACATTTTGACTTGAGGATGATGCTCCTAGAAAAAACATCTGAGTCTTCACACCTGCGGATGACTTAAGGGATTTCTTAACTATCAAACTCTCAACGTGTGGGATTAATCATAGAGATTAGACGGCAGATGAGAAAGCGCATCTGCTGCCTCTACATAAACACTGAGTTGGATAAATTTTAGTAGCAATGCCCATGTGAAAGTGAAGCCAAGATGCCACATGGCAAATAAGATTACGCTTAATTAATCATTTTTAATGGCTGAAACTTCTGAAAATCCAAAACCCTAAAGCCTAAACACTAAACCCTAACACTAAACCCTAAACCCTAAAATTAACCCTAAACACTAAACTATAAACCCTAAATAGTAAAACCTAGACCCTAAACTCTAAACCCTAAACCCTAAAAACCCCAAACCCTAAAACCTAAACACATAACCCTAAACCCTAACCTTAAACCCTAAACCATAAAACCCTCAAACCCTAAATCATAAAACCCTAAATCCTAAACCCTAAACCCTAAACTCTAAACCCTAAATCCTTAAAACCTAAAAACATAAACCTAAAAAATAAAATAAAAATAAAACTCAACTTAAAAATAAACTTAAACCTAAACCTAAAAAATAAACTAAAATAAAAAAACTAAACTTAAAATAAATAAAAATAAAATAAATAAACTAAACTAAATAAAATTGAAAAGTAAACTTCAATAAAAAATAAAAATAAAATAAACTAAAAGAAATAAAAAATAAACTAAGCTAAATAAACCTAAACCTACCGGTTTACTTAATTTAAAAAATAAAAAATAAAATAAACCCTAAGACATAAACCCTAAACCCTAATCCCTAAAGTGTAAAACTAACCCTAAACCCTAAACCCTAAACCTACAACACTAAACCTACAACCTTAAACCATAAAATCTAAACCCTAAACCCTAAATCCTAAAAAACCCTAGACCCTCAACCCTCAACCGAGCTCAGTCTAGATCTAGTGGTGGAGGAGAAAGTAGAGGCGACACTTATCATAGTTTTGGTCGGGAATCTAGAGGTGCTGGTTGATATGGAGGTGGTGGTCAGAGTAGTGGTGGTTATGGAGGCAGGAGGAACCATAAAGGTTACAATCTTGGTGGTGGCGGAGGAAGAGATCGAGATATGATGGTGGATCGTGCCACTCGAGAGGCTGGGGTGGTTCTGATGGGAACTGGAGAAACTAAAGAATGGCAAATCCTATCTACTACTTACAAAACTCTATCTTTATTATAAAGACGATTCTAGTTATATAGGGATTTTGATTTTCTCTATGTGTGCTCATTTTTGATCTATTTCGCTGCTTGTGTCTTAGAAAACTTAGTATGTTACTTGGTTGACAAAATGAAAAAGAAAAAATGTTGTATCTGAATTCGTTCTCTGTTAAAACAAAATCCAAAAACCTTAAACCCTAAACCTAAAACTAAACCTTAAATCGTAAACCCTAAAATCCCTAAACCCTAAACCCTAAATGCTAAAACTTTAAATCCTAAACCCTAAAACCATAAATCCTAAACCCTAAACACTAAAAAACCCAAAATTCAAAACCCTAAACCCTAAATCCCAAACCCTAAACCCTAAACCCTAAACCCTAAACCCTAAACTCTAAATCTTAAACCTAAACCTAAAAATTAAAATAAAAGAAAAACCTAAACTAAAACCTAAACCCTAAAAATGAAAATAAAATAAAATAAAAATTAAAAACTAAAATAAAATAAAATAAAATAAAAACCTAAACTAAACTAAAAAATAAACAAAAACTAAATAAAATAAAAACTAAACCTAAAATAAAAACAAAATAAACCTAAAATAAAACTAAATGAAAACTAAATAAAAACTTATAACTAAAAAATAAACCTAATAACAAATTAAAAAACTAAACCTTAAACAAAATAATGTGAACCTAAAATAGAAATAAAATAAACCTTAACTAAGATAAACTAAACTAAAATAAATAAAACTTAAAACTAAACCTAAAATAAACAAAACCTAAACCTAAACCTAAACCAAATAAAATAAAATACACTAAAAATAAACCTAAGCCTAAACTTAAAAATAATTCCTAAAAATAAACTAAAAATAAAACCTAAACTAAAACCTAAACCAAAACCTAAAATAAAAAATAAAACAAGCCTAAAAATAAAATAAAATTGAACTAAACTAAAAAATAAACCAAACCTAAAGAAACCCAAAAAAATAAATTAAAATAAATATACTTAAAATAAATAAATTAAACTAATTAAAAATAAAAATAAACCAAAAAAAACTTAAAATATATAAAAAATAAACTAAATAAACCTAAACCTACTACTTTACTTAATTTAAATAAAAAATTTAAAAAACCCCTAAACCCTAAGCTAACCTTAAACCCTAAACCCTAAAACCTAAAAATAAGCTAAAAAAACTAAAACCTACTAGTTTATTTAATTTAAAAATAAACCTAAACTAAAACCTGAACCCTAAACCAAAAACCTAAACCCTAAAACCTAAATCATTAAAAAAAAAAATTTAAAAGAACCTAACCTTAAACCCTAAACCTCCCTAAAGCTTAAACTTACAACTCTAAACCCTAAACCCAAAACCCTAAAATTTTAAATGCCAAACTTGAAACCTAAAATCCTAAACCATAAATCCTAAATCATAAACCCTAATAACCCTAAGCCCTAAAGCCTAAACACTAAACCATAAACCCCTATGTTGGCTTAATGAGCCTCATGTTTAATCCGATAAAATTTGATGATAATAAATGAATGCTTGGATATTCTAATGAATGTTTTTATATGTTTCAAATATATCAATTGCTAATTACATATACAATACATGTCACAATATGTTTGAGGAAATCGCAAGACTAGAAGAATGAAAGATAGATCAAAATGGATAATGTGAAGCTTATCATACAAAATTTTGCATTTATAACTATCTTAAAAATTCATATGAGTTCATTGGCATGAATCAATTTGCTCATAACTTAACATATTATTTTAATTTATATAAATCTCTATCTAATTAACATTCAATTATATGTTTCATAGATAGCATTTGAATTGTCAAAATAATAAATGATAATAAATTATGACTATTAAGTGCAATTATTTTATTTACTTAATATAAGAAAATATTTTAATTTAATTTAAAGGTTACATGATAACTAACATATGTATGATTATATATAAATTATATCATAATATTTAAATATCATATTTCAAAACTAACAAAAATATGTGAAATTTTATATTTTAGCCAAAGTCAAGGAATTTATATCTGATTTCATCTCCAACAGATTCCTTGGATTTTTTTCTTTAATTTTATAAGTTACATGACCCAAATTTGATTAAAATTGAAATTATTATGGCTTTTCAAACATTAGCTTATTTTAATAATGAATGCATGCTACATGCTTTGACTATATTAAGAGCCATATTTGATTATTTTTGACTTGCCCATATGAATAGCCAAATTTTGGCTGCTTGAATTTAATATTTATTTAATATAAATTATACTTTTATTGAATATTAAATTATTAGATGATAACATGATGTTAGAATATTATATTATTTTGAAATACTTCAAAATGACCATCTTTCCTATAAATAGCCCTCATTCTCTTCAAGAAAGCATTCATCATTCAAATTCAAAATCCTTCTAGCAAATCTAAGAGAAAATTTCTTAGAATTTCCTTCTAAGTGTTCTCCAAATAGTGCAAGATCAAATCATTGGTGTGGAAGCTTTATCATCTTCAACTAAGCAAGCTTTCTCAAATTACTTAGTTTATTTTCTTGAACTTAATCCTTTTTTAGTTGTTCATGCTATTTTCACCGTCTATTTATTCTTTCCAATTTATACTTTCTGGTGGATTAGTCTTTGGACATTATTTTTCACATCTAAAAATACTTGTGGTAGTGTAAGATCTATTTCAACGTGTTGAAATTTTTAACTTCCTACAAACTTCTTTTGGTTTCTTGAAATATTTCTTCATTAGTCTTATTTTGATAGATCATTTATTCTTAAATGTATTTTAGAAGCATATTTTAAGCATTTCAAATTAATTTATTTTGCTGAAATTAATTTCATATTTGCTAGATATCTTTTTTTAATTAAAAGCTTATTAGCCTACTAAGTTATATCATATACTAATTTTATTTAAGTATTTTATGATCATTTACATTAATTGAAAGCATCATTTTGGTTAAAATATAATAAATTATTCCTTGCTAAAATTTATTTTATTGTGCAAAAGAATTGAATTTATTTTGAAATCATTTTTATATTAGTCTACAAATTGTAATAACATAAAGCCTTAGTAAGATCACTTTAAGATATTTATTTTATTATTTCTTATCAATATTAAGTGAACATTTTATCTTGCCAAAATTTTTAAGTTGTAAGTGATCATTTATAAGTTCTGAGATCATTTTTTGAATTGGATAGCTTGGTATATTTGTTAGAGATTTATTTTATCAAAATGATTATTTTGTATTTTACTTTTTGTGCTGTGAAATTTATATGGGGGTTGTACTTGCCCCTTTATAGGAGAGTACATATTATTGTAGGGGCGGTACTCATCCCCTTATAAGAGAGTACTATTTGTAAGCTATTTTGCATTTAGTGGATTCCTAGCCAATGGTGGCTATGTGGATGCATTGTTTAATTTGGTCCACATAAAAATTGTGTGCCTATAGCTTTACTTATAATTTGTTTTTATGTGCATTAAGAATTGTATCTTATCATTATAAAATCAAAATTAATTTTCTTTTAAAACTTAAAATTTAAGATTTAACTTTTAAAATTTTTAATATCAATTCACTCAACACCCCTCCTCTTGTGAAGTGACTCACAATAGTATCCAAGCCTAGACTCTTTTATTAGCTAACATCTAAGAGTAGATCTTTTCACTATGGCATAAAGTTTCCCAAAGGATTCACCATCAGAGAACAATCCACTCATAGAGCTCCACTTTTAGATAATGTACCATTCGATTATTGGCAAAATAGAATTAGTACATTTTTAAGAGGTCAAGATGCACGCATGTGGTATATGTTGACACATCAATATCATACACCCATAGTAGATGTAAATGGCATAGAAGTCAAAAAACCTTTTGAAGAATGGTCTGTAGCTGAAAGAGAACTTGATGAATTAAATGCTAGGGCTTTATTACCTGATGATTACATGAAAATTTCTATGTTAAGTATTGCAAAAAAAATATGGGATAAACTCATTATAACTTATGAAGGAACTAGTGAAGTTAGAGATGCTCACATAAACAAATTTGTTCATGAATATGAGTTATTTCATATGTCTCCTTTTGAATCTATTTTTGATATGTATATCAGATTCATGAAAATAATTAACACATTGCATTCTCTTGAAAAAACATATAAGAATCAAGACTTAGTCTATAAGATTCATAGATGTCTTGAAAAGAATGGAAGCTAAAGTAACCTATTAGTGAAGCTAAGGATTTATCTACTTATCCACTTGATCAACTTTTGGGTTCTTTGATAGCACATGAACAGGTTATTTCTCAAAGGGATAAGATGGATAACTCAGCAAAAAAGGAGAAGGAGAAAGAAAAATCCATTGCATTACAAGTCGATGATAGTGATGAGCATAACAATCAAGCTCGGATGGTGCTAGTGATGAGGTGGTCATGGTATCCAAAAGTCTTGGGAACTTGCTAAGGAAGAAGAATAAAAGGTATAAAAAAATCTAAAAACTATAAATTTCAAACTAAGAAATCTCCTACAGGTGAAGGGATCATTTGTTACCATTGTAAAAAGCCTGGACACATAAGAGGTGATTGTCCAAAACTTGCTGAATCAAAGAAGAAAGAGATTGATGTGAAAAGAAGAAAAAATATGAAGGAGAAAAAGAACCATAAGAAGAAGAAGATGGCTTTATAGGCCAATCCAGATTCAAATGATCAATTACTTTCTCATCCGATGAAGAGGTCAACATATGTCTAATGGAAAATGGAGAATCTAACTTAGATTCTCAAGAGGAATGCCTTCAAAGAAAAATCAAAGAAGGCTTGTAGTACTTGGACAGTGGATGTTCAAGACATATGACGAGAGATAAAGATAAATTCACAACTTTAGAATCAAGTGATCGAGGATTTGTTACATATGGAGATAATGCAAAGGGAAAGATCATTGCATTGGTTCTATTGGTAAGAATTCTATCACTTTAGATAAATTTTTTCTAGTATAAGGATAAAAATATAATTTAATTTCTATTAGTCAATTATGTGATAAAGGTTTGAATGTATTATTCCATGCATCATATTGCATTATAAACAATAATGAAAATATTTTTTTAGTAGGACAAAGATATAAAAATATTTATGTCATTGATTTAGATAGCTTTCATGATGTCAATTTGAATTTACTATGTTTTAAAAGCACTCATGATGATATATGGTTATGGCATAGGAGACTATGTCATATTAACATGCACACACTTAATAAAATTGCCAAACTTGATTTAGTAGTTGGATTGCCTAAATTAAATTTTCATTCAAACTATGTTTGTGATGCATGTATTCATGGTAAGCATTCTAGAAGCTCATTTAAAAGTAAAAATATTGTTTCTACTTAGACCTCTAGAATTATTGCACATGGATTTATTTGGTCCTATTAGCACCACTAGCTTAGGTGGAAAAATTATGGTTTTGTGATTGTTGATGATTTCTCTAGATATACTTAGGTTTTATTTGTAACTTACAAGGATGATATTTTTGGTGAGTTTAGAAAGTTTTCTAAATATATTCAAAGAGAACAAGGCCTTTTGATTAATAGGGTTCAAACTGATCATGGTGGCAAATTTTAAAATAAATTATTTGAGGATTATTGTGATGAACAAGGGATTAGACATAATTTTTTTGCACCTAGAACTCCCCAACAAAACGGAGTAGTAGAGAGAAAAAAATAGAATATTAATTGAATTAAGTAGATCTATGCTTGATGAGTTTAAATTGCCAAAATATTTTTGGGCAGAAGTAGTAAATACTGTATGTTATGTGATGAATAGAATTTATTTTAGACCAATTTTGAAGAAGACACCCTATGAATTATTTTTTGGAAAGAAGCCTAAGATTGAACACTTTCATGTACTTAGATGTAAATGCTTTATTTTAAATAATGGAAGAGCATTTAGGTAAGTTTGATTGCAAATCAGATGATGGTATTTTCTTTGGATACTCTCTTTCTAGTAGAGCTTATAGAGCTTTCAATAAGAGAAAAATGATTGTAGAAGAATCAATACATGTTATTTTTGATGAAAATTTAATTGATCCCATTAGAAATGAAGTGATTGATGAAGAGATTGATAATTTTAAGAAAATATTTTTAATATAATGTGGATGATTCATTGCCTAAAGAATGGAAATATAATAAAAATCATCCAAAGGAACTAATTATAGGAGATCCTTCAAAAGAGTTATGACCAGAAGACATGGTAGAGAGGTTGTAGATCATTCAACATTTTTATCTGAGGCTGAACTTAAAATTTAGAAGAAGCATTAAAAGATAATTTTTGGATTATTGCTATGGAAGAGGAGTTGAATCAATTTGTAAGAAATAATGTTTGGGAATTAGTCCCAAGACCCCAAGATCAAAATGTCATTAGAACAAAATGGGTCTTTAGGAATAAGCTAGATGATTCAGGTTGTATTATTAAAAATAAAGCTAGGTTAGTTGCACAAGGGTACACACAAGTTGAAGGTATAGATTTTGAAGAATCTATTGCACCCGTAGCAAGATTAGAAGCTATTAGGTTACTCCTTGCTTATGCTTATTTTAGGGATTTTAAACTTTTTCAAATGGATGTCAAGAGTGCATTTTTGAATGGATTTATTGACCAAGATGTATTTATAGAGCAACCACCTAGATTTGAGAGCCTTGATTGTCCAAATCATGTGTATAAATTAAAGAAAGCCTTATATGGTTTAAAATAGGCTCCTCGTGCTTGGTAGGTTAAGTAACTTTTTGATAGATCATGGATTTAGAAAGGGTAGAGTAGATACCACCTTATTCCTTAAGAGCATAGATGATGATTTGATAGTGATACAAGTGTATGTAGATGATATATTATTTGGAAGTATAAATGAATCTTTGTGCCATGAGTTCTCATCTTTGATGTCTAAAGAGTTTGAAATGAGTATGATGGGAGAACTTAATTTTTTCTTAGGTCTTCAAGTGAAGCAACAAGAAAATGGCACATTCATCTATCAAACTAAGTACACAAATGAATTTCTTGAGAGGTTTGACATGAAAAGATTTAAATCTAGTAAAACTCCTATGAGCCCATCTACAAAATTGGATTTAGATGAATTAGGAAAATCTTTTGATAAAAAAAACTTTATAGAGTATGATAGGTTCACTTTTATACCTTCGCTAGTAGGCCTAATATTATGTTTGTTGTTTGTGTATTCATTTTCGCCAACCCGAGAGAATCTCATTTAATAGCAAAAGTATCTTCGTATTTGATAGCACTACTAGTTAGTTTATGGTATTCTAAAAATTCTTTATCATGTGATTTGGTTGCTTATTCTAATGTTGATTTTATGAGATGCAAATTAGATAGAAAAAACATCAGCACATGTCATTTTTTAGATCATCTTGTGTCTTGGTCATCTAGGAAACAAAATTAGCTTTATCCATTCTGAAATGAGTACATAGTAGTTGTGTTGCTTAGGCCCTTTGGTTAAAGCAACAATTAGAAGATTTTGGTATTAAGCAAGATCACATTTTAGTTCAGTGCGACAATACTAGTGCTATTAGTTTGACCAAAAATCCAATCCAGCACTCATGAACCAAACATACAGAAATTAGACATCATTTTATTAGGGATCATGTTTTGAAAGGTGATGTTAATATTAATTTACCAATTTAAAAATTGCTGATATTTTTACAAAACCATTACCAAAGAACATTTTTGTACTTTAAGATGCATGCTTGGAATGTTAGATCCTAATATTTAAAATTATATGTAGTTTGTTCTCAATTTTGATGTTGTCAAAAGGGGGAGAAGAGTAAAATGTTGGTTAGTATTAAGTCTATTTCATGCATACATTTAGGGGGAGCAACATTATTCATCTCTTGTGCATAAATTTTTTTTAGAGGAGAATTTTTTTCAAAAACTATGATGAAAGGTTAATTTGCACCTTCATCAAAATCAATACCCAACATTAGTTTGTCATCATCAAGAAGGGGGAGATTGTTAGCTTAATGAGCCTCATGTTCAATTTGATCAATTTTGATGATAATAAATGAATGCTTGGATGTTCTAATGAATGTTTTTATGTGTTTCTGATATATAAATTGCTAATTACATATCCAATTCATCTCACAATATGTTTTAGGAAATTGGAAGACTAGAAGAATGAAATATAGATCAAAATGAAAACTGTGAAGCTCAAGATACAATATTTTAGGTTACATGCATTTATAACTATCTTAGAAATTCATATGAGTTCATTGGCATGAATCAATTTGCTCACAACTTAACATATTATTATAATTTATATAAATCTCTATCTAATTAACATTCAATTATATGTTTCATACATAGCATTTGAATTGTCAAAATAATAAATGATAATAAATTATGACTATTAAGTGTAATTATTTTATTTACTTAATACAATTAAATATTTTAATTTAATTTGAAGGTTATATGATAACTAACATATGCATGATTATATATAAATTATATCATAATATTTAAATATCATATTTCAAAATTAACAAAAATATGTGAAATTTTGTATTTTTGCCAAAGTCTGTTTATAATCAAGGAATTTATATCTAACTTCATCTCTAATGGATTCCTTGGATTTTTTTCCTTTAATTTGATAGGTTGCATGGCCCACGTTTGATTAAAATTGAATTTATTATGACTTTTCAAACATTAGCTGATTTTAATAATGAATGCATGCTACTTGCATTGAATATATTAAGAGTCATATTTTATTATTTTTGACTTGCCCATATGAATAGCTAAATTTTGGCTGCTTGAATTTAATATTTATTTAATATAAATTATATTTTTTATTGAATATTAAATTATTAGATGATAACATGATGTTAGAATAATATATTGTTTTGAAATAATTCAAAATGACCATCTTGCCTATAAATAGCTCTCATTCTCTTCATGAAAGCATTCCTCATTCAAATTCAAAATCCCTCCAGTAAATTTAAGAGATAATTTCTTAGATTTTCTTTCCAAGAGTTCTCCAAATATCACAAGATCAAATCCTTGGTGTGGAATCTTCAACATCTTCAACTAAGCAAGTTTTCTCAAATAACTTGAGTTTGTTTTCTTGATCTTAATCCTTTTTTACTTTAGCTATTTTCACCATCTATTTATTCTTTCCAATTTATACTTTTGGTGGATTAGTCTTTGGACATTATTTTTCACATCAAAGTTTCTCAATCATTTTTTGTGAAAACTCTTGTGATAGTTTGTAAGATTTATTTCAACTTGTTAAAAATTTTCACTTCCTACAAATTTCTTTTGGTTTCTTAAATATTTCTTCGTTAGACTTATTTTAAAAGATCATTTATTCTTAGATCTATTTTAGAAGTATATTTTAAGCATTTCAAATTAATTTATTGTGGTGAAATTAATTTCATATTTGCTAGATATCTTTTTTTAATTAAAAGCTTACTAGCCTACTAAGATCTATCATATACTAATTTTATTTATGCATTTTGTGATCATTTGCATTAATTGAAAGCATCTTTTTGGTTAAAATATAATAAATTATTCCTTACTGTTGTGCAAAAGAATATTGTGAATTTATTTTGTAATCATTTTTATATTAGTCTATAAATTATAATAACATAAACATCTTAGTAAGATCACTTTAAGATATTTATTTTATTATTTCTTATCAATATTAAGTGAGCATTTTATCTTGCCAAAATTTTTAAGTTCTAAGTGATCATTTATAAGTTGTGAGATCATTTTTGAATTGGATAGCTTGGTATATTTGTGAGATTATTTAATCAAAATTTATTATTTTGTATTTTTCTTTTATCTTTGTAAAATTTATATTAGGGTTGTACTAATGCAAGTACATAATGTTGTGGGGTTACTCATCCCTTATAGAGTACTATTTAAGCTATTTTGCATTTAGTGGATTCCTTAGGGTGGCTAAGCATGACGTCTGTTTTGGGTTTGTAAATGTAAAATTATATTATGTGCCTTTTTTACTTTCTTGTATTTTTCTTTTGTTGCATTAATCTTGTCATTATAAAATAAAATAATTTTCTATTAAAACTTAAAATTTAAGATTTAACTTTTAAAATTAATTTCCCCTTCTTGGGTCTTTAAATCACAACCCTAAACTAAACCCTAAATTCCAAACCCTAAATAAACAACCTAAACCAAAACCACAAAACAAAAAACCTAAATAAAATCTTGACACTAAAACTATAACACCTACCTAAACCTAAATGACCACCCAAACCACCCTAAAACTACCTAAAACCTACCACTAACCACTCCAGAACCCTAAATCCAACTGATCACCTACCCTAATCCCCTAAATAAATAAACCAAACCTAAAATAAAACTTACTAAATAAAATAAACTGATACTAAAATATTACTAAACTAAACCTAGATAGACCTAAACAAAAAACAAGATAAAATGATAACACTAAATAAAATAAACCTAAATACTAAACTAAAACCTAAATAAAAATAAAATACTAAACCTAAAAAAAAATTAAAATAAAACTAAACCTAAAATAAACTAAATAAATATAAATTAAATAAAATATAAAAATAAAAAAAATATAAACTAAAGATAAATAAATAAACTAAATAAACTAAACAATTTACTTAATTTTAAAAATTAACAAAAAAACTAAAAAAAAACCCTACCCTAAATAAATACTAAACCCTAAACCATAATAATAAAACACACTATGTACCCTACCTCCCACCCTAAATCCCAAACCCAGACTAATGACCCTCTAAACCACTAAACCTAAATAATAATAACCTAAAATTAATAAAACTTAACCAAATAAATTAAAAATAAAAAACCTAAACTAAACCTAAACCTAAATAAATAAAAAATAATAATAAAATAAACTAAATAAAATAAATAAAATCTTAAATAAAAAAAATAAACCTAAAAAAAACCTAAAATAAATATTAAAATAAAATAAACCTATAATAAATAAAAAACTAAAATAAAGCCTAAATAAAAAACCTAAAATAAATAAAATAAAACTAAACCTAAAATAAAAAAACTAAAATAAATAAACTAAACCTAAAAAAAAAACCTAAATAAAAAAAACCTAAAATAAATCTAAACCTAAATAAAATAAAAATAAAACCTAAACTAAACCTAAAATAAATAAAAACCTAAACTAAAATAAAAAAATAATAAAACTAAAAATAAAATAAAACAATACTATAAAATAAACCTAAACTAAACCTAAAAAATAAACTAAAATAAAAACTAAAACTAAATAAATCTAAAATAGATTACTTAATTTTAAAAGACAAATTATTAAAATAAACAAAATAAAATAAACTAAACTAAAATAAATAAACTAAAATAAATAAAACTTCAACCTAAACCTAAAATAAATAAACCTAAAATAACATAAAATAAATAAATAAAATAAATAAAACTAAACCTAAACTAAAATAAATAAAACCTAAATCAAAAGAACTAAACATAAACCTAAACTAAACTAACTAAAATAAAATAAAATAATCCAACAAAATAAAATAAAATAAAAAATATAATAAAATAAAAACTAAATAATAAAATAAACCTAAAACTAAAAATAAACTAAAAATAAATAAACCATAAATAAAATAAAAATAAAATAAACCTAAATAAAATAAAATAAAATTAAAAATAAAAATAAACAAACTAAATAAATAAACCTCTGGTTTTCTTTAAAACCCTACCTGACTACCTACAAAACTAAACTAAAACTGCATGTTTACTTATTTTAAAAATAAACCACTAAACTCCAGACTAAAACTGACCCTAAAACCTATCACATCCCCACCTAACCCTACCACTAAACCTACCCCTAATCTAAACCCAATACCCTAAAAACCCTAAAATTAAACCCTAAAACCTAAACAGGCCTAAGGCCACCTCCTAAAACTAAACCCTAAACCCTAACCTAAAAACCCTAAATGTTGACCCTAAGAACCCCAGGCTATAACCCTAATCTACAACATTAGGCCTACCATGTAACCTAAAACCCTAAAAATACAAACTACAAAAGTTAAAACTTAAACCCAAAATAAAGAGCTAAAATAAAGATATAAATAAATATAAACCAAAATAAAAGAAAAATAACTAAAAAATATAAAGCTAAACCTAAAAAGATAAAAAAATAAAACTAAACTAAAAAAAGATAAAAATAAAATAAAAATAAAATGAAAACGTAAATAAAATAAACAAATAATAAATAAACCTAAAATAAAATAAAATGAAAATTAAATAAAACCTAAATATAAATGAAATAAAAAATAAACCTAAATAAAAAACTAAAATAAACTAATATTAATAAAATAAACTAAATAATAAACCTACTCTTGGTTTAACATAAAAATAATTAAATAAAAATAAAATAAAAAATCCTGACCTAAATCTAAACCTACACCAGACCACTAAAACCCTAAACCTAAACCCTACCTAAATCCTAAATCCCAATTGAAAACTAAAACCTAAAATAAAATAAACCAAATATAAAATAAACTAAAATAAATACCTAAACCTAAATAACCTACTAAATAAAATAAAATAAATAAAATAAAATAATACCTAAACTAAAATAACCTAAAAAATACCTAAACCTAAATCTATAAATAAAAACATAAACCTAAACTAAAAATAAAAAAAATAAACCTAAAAACTCAACTAAAATAAACCTACATACTAAACTAAATAAACTAAAATAAACCAACTAAAATAAAAAAAATCTACACATAACTAAGTAAATAAAATAAAATAAACCTAAATAAAATAAAAATAAAATTAACTAAAATAAATAAATAATAAACTAAATAAATCTAAACTCTAACTAAATTTTAAAATAGATAAATAATGAAAAAAAAAACAAAATAAAATAAGCCTAATCTTAAACTAAAATAAACTAAACTAAAATAAATAAAACTTAAACTTAAACCTAAAATAAACTAAACCTAAACTAAATAAAATAAATTAAACTAAATAAATAAAACCTTAAAACAAACTAACTAAAATAAATAAAACCTAAACCTAAACCTAAACCTAAACCCTAAAAAAATAAAATAAACTAAAATAAACCTAAACTACACTAAAAAAATGAAACTTAAAATAAGAAACACATTCATGTTGGGTTTTGGGGGTCTCTGTTGGGTTTTGGTTTGGTTTTGATTTGCCTACCCCTTACACTAATTGATGTTGGGTTTTTAGTTTTGGCTACCTATTACCTTATTTGAATTGAACTTTTTTTTTGCTATGGTTGGTTTCTTGGATGCCATAATTTGCTTCTTCCGTCTGCCTAACTATTTTGGGTGGTCATTTTTTCATGGTTGTTGTTGGTCTCTTCTACTTTGGCTTAGTTTTGGGCTTTTTGGTGGCTGATGTTCTCCTTTCCTGGTTTCACTTAGGGGCTTCTGTTGGTTGGTTTTTCCCATTGCCTTGTGGATTGGAGGTAGCTTTTTTCTAGTTGTTTCCCTCCTATTTTCTTTTTTGTGGTGATTTTTTACTCTGTAGGGTTTGGAAGGGACTTTATTTACCACTAGCCTTATTCCTTTTCTCGCTGATTTGCTGCTTGTGGTTGGGTGGTTCTCTTTGGCATTTTATACTTTAGTTTTTTGTCTAACTGAGTGAATACCAATTTTGTTTCTTGGTATTTTGGAAATCTCAATGTGGGTTGTGGCTATGCCTGTTGTTATTCTTTCCCTCTATTTTGGGCTCTATATTGGGTTAACCTTTTATTTTGGATTGCTGCTCCCTTTATTGAATTGGAACTTCTACTGCTATGATTTGTTGTTGGGTGGCAGCTATTGGTCTCTTCAGGATTTGCTTAACTTTGATATTTTTTTCAATTATTTTTGGTTGTTTTCCTTGTTTGGGTTGGTGTATTCTTTTTATTTATTGTTTTAACTATTGATTGGTTTGAGGATAGCTGCTTTGTAGTTTTTTTTCTTTCAGACTTGGGTTTTTGTTTACTAGAGGAGATTCTTGTGACTATTTTTTGTCTATGCTTGTTGGTTTGTTGGTAGCTGCTCCTCTAACTGGATTGGTCTAGTGTTTGCTAAGGGCTGGTTGTGGCTCTCTGGCTTGGTGACTCGGGATTAGATGCTATCTTTCCTTGGATGCTTGTGCCCTAGCTTGGTGTCTTGGGATTTAGGTTGGCTATTGGTATTGAATCCCTCTTATTTATTTTACTTTCCTTATTTCTTGATATTTTCCTCTTGATCGGTGGTGCTAGATTTGCTGTGTTTCTTGCTGCCTTGGTGGTGGTTTTGATGGTAATTTGTGGAAGCCCTCTTGGCTCCCTATGGATTTCCTCGCTTTGGTGCTGCTTATATTCTACTATTTTGCTATTTGGGTGGAGGTTTTGCCTTTGGATTCGGATTGCTAGTGCTCTGGAGATAGTCGTGGGCTATTATTATAGCTTTGGGACTATTTTGTTGGGTGGGTTATTACCCTTATTCATGCTAACTACTCCTTTTTTCTGTTTCTCTTCCTTTTGGTGGTGGCTTTTGGTAGAGTTACTGCTTGGTTTTTTTAGCTTGGCCACTAATCCTACTATAACTTCTAGATTGTTGGCTTTATGTGATTAGTCTGTTGTGGGTTAAGGTTGGTGGGTTGGCTACTGGTTGGCTGATTTCTCTATTTGTTTGGTGCAGGACCTGGATCTTTATGGACTATTTGGCCTTGGATAGTTTGCTTATATCAAGTATGCTAGCTGGCCTTGATGTTTCCTCATATCTTCTCTCTAGTTGATAACATTACATATGACTGTAACTCTTCTCAGAAAGTTTGGATGCTCATATGTATTGTTGCCACTTGAGATGACCTTAGTTGAGCTTGAGCCTTCTCTTTCTCAACTCTCTCTAAATTGTTTACTTTATCCTTTTCCCTTGAGCTATTATTATTTCCTTTGTAGTGTTTTGCAGAATTCTTTTGTAGGTTGGAACTTTATAGATGGAATGAGTTTTACTCAGTCAACTCAACTATTGTTGCTGTGGATCTTGTTTATCTTGCTTTCTCAAAGGGATCAAGAGCTAACTAGTCCTTTTGCTTTCATGAGGTTATTAGTCTTATTCTGTCTTTTTCTAATATGCTTTTAGCTATTGTATTTGTTTTTGATTTTCTTTTATTTTCTTTTCTATTGCACATAGATGGGGGTTTAACTCTTTAGGTTTCTTGCAGCTTTGAGAGTAGTAGAACTTTGAGCTTTACCCTATTAAGGACGTTATATATTTTCCTTTTATGGTAATAAAATTCTAACTTTTCCCAAAAAAAATCCTAAACCCTAACCCTAAACCCTAAAACCCAACCCACAAACCCTAACCCTAAACCCAAACCCTAAACTAAACCCAAATAACCCTAAACCCTAAGCTAAACAACCCTAAAAAAACCTAAAACCTAAACCTAAACTTAATAAACCTAAAATAAAATAAATAAAACCTAAACCTAAACAAAATAAAATAATAAAATAAAATATAAAATACCAAACCTAAACCTAAACCTAAAATAAAATAAAATAAAATAAAAATAAAATAAAATAAAATAAATAAAAACCTAAACTAAACTAAAAGAAAAAGTTAAAAAAAATAAAATCTTATTAAAATAAAACTAAAGTAAAATAAAAATAAAATAAATCTTAAATAAAATAAAATAAAACTAATAAAACCTAAACCTAAAATAAACCTAAAATTAAAAAAATAAAAAACCCTAAACTAAAAAAACTTAAAATAAAATAAAATTTACAAAATAAAATAAACCTAAACTAAAATAAACTAAACTAAATGAATTAAACCTAAACCTAAACCTAAACCTAAACCAAATAAAATAAATAACAAAAATAAACCTAAACCTAAACTAAAAAAAAATAAAAAAAATAAAATAAAACCTAAAATAAAACCTAAACATAAACCAAAAAAATGAAATAAAACCTAAACCTATACTTAAAATAAAAAAAATAAAACCAAAAAAATAAATAAAAAATAAAACTAAACTAAGAAAATAAATCCAAAACCTAAACTAAAAAAATAAACTAAAATGAAAAATCTAAACAAATATAAATAAACCTAAAATAAATAAATTAAACTAAATAAAAATGAAAATAAACCTAAATAAAAATTAAAAATAAAATAAACTAAAATAAATAAAATAAACTAAATGAATCAAAACCTCTTCTTTAATTTAAACTTAGATTAAAAGACAAAATTAAATAAAACCCTAAACCTTAAACCAAATCTTACCCTGAGCCCACCCTAAACCTGACCTCTACAACTACTGACCTGACCCCCCAGACCCACAACAAACTAAAACCCACCACACACCTACTGACCCCACCCTAACCAAAACTACCCTGAGCACTGGGCCTAAATCTAATCACACAAAACTATACTAAGCCTGAGCCACTGAGTGATCTTAGGCACAGACCCTGGCACAAGGCTGAGCCAGGCTGGGCAAATCCTCTAGGCCCTAAACCTGACCACTGGGTTACTACCACTCCAAATCAGGCCCTGAGCCACAACCCAGACTCCTGACCTGGGCTAAACTAAAGGCCTAAAAACTCACTGATCTGGCACTGAGCCCAACAGGCTGACTCTGGGCCATAGGCTAAAATCCTAGGCCCTGACCTGGGTTGGGCCCTAACTGAGCCCTGACCCTGACCACAACTTACTACATAATAAGATAAAACCTAAACATAAAGATAAAATAAAATGTAAACAAATAATAAACCTTAACCTAAATAAAATAAATAAAGATAAAACACTAAAATGATAACAAATAAATAAATAAATTAAATAAAAATATAAAAAAAATAAATAAACTAAATTTAAAATATAAAAATAAACTAAAATAAATCTAAATTTGCTCATTTACTTAATTTAAATAAATAAATAAAAATTAAATTATAAAAATACTGAGCGCTAAACCTAAATCTTACCACCCTACCCTGACTCTAAATCTTAGCCCTAAACCTACCCTAAAGTCTAACCACCCTAACCTGAACTGGGCCACACCACTATCTAAACCATGGGCTCCAGACCTAAACCTAAACACCTAAACATGACCACTGACCCACCACAAATCCTGGGCTCTTTAAACTAAAACAGACCTAGTTATGACCTCTTACTGAGTGGCTAGGCCCTTAAAATATGACGATCCTGAGGCTGAGCTCCTAGGCCACTAGCCACAGGCTCTAGGCCACTGAGCCACTGAACTTTAGGCCCTAGCTGGGCTTTTAGGCCCTAAACTGAGCCATACCATAGGCCCTGGGCCACTTAAACCTGACCCAACATAAATCTCCTACTGGGCCCTGGGCCACAACCACTGAGCCTGAGCCAACCTGGGCTAAACCCTGACCTGGGCCAAACCCTGGTACCCTAAATATGAACTGAGCCCTGACCCACCACAACCCAACACCTAAACTAAATAAGACCTAAAATAAGATAAATAAATAAACCTAAATCTACAATAAATAAAATTAAATTAAATAAACCAAAGCTAAAACCTACCTAAAATCAAATAAAATAAAAATAAAAATTAAAATAAAATAAAATAAATAAACCTAAATTAAATAAAATGATAAACTTATAAAACTAAAATAAAATAAAACTAAATAAAATAAATAATAAGAATAAAAACCTAAACCTAAAAAAAATAGCTAAAAATAAATAAAAAAATAAACCTAACCCTAAAAAAAAAACTTAATAAAATAAAATAAAATAAACCAAAATAAACTAAACTAAAATAAATAACCTAAACCTAAAATAAAAATAAATAAAACCTAAACCTAAACCTAAAATAAATAAAATAAAATAAAATTAAAAATAAACTTAAACCTAAACTAAAAAACAACCTAAATGTAAAACTTAAAATAAAAACCTAAACTAAACTAAATAAAATAAAAAATAAAACCTATACCAAAATAAAAAAAAATAAAACTAAAAAATAAACTAAAACCTAAACATAATCCTTAAAATAAACTAATATAAAACCTAAACTAAAATAAATAAACCTAAAATGAATAAAATAAAATAAAATTTAAAATAAACTAAACAAAATAAAATAAAATTAACTAAAAAAAAAAAACTAATTAAATAAATAAACCTAAACTATTTGCTTGATTTAAAGAAAAAATATATATAAATACCATAAAATCCTAAATAAACTAAAATCTAAACCTACTAAACCTAAACAAATAAACAACCCCAAAAACTACCACCATAAACTACCAACTGACCCTGACCTAAACTACCCACCAACCAAACTCACTAAAACCCTAAAACTCTTAAACCACTAAACTCCTAACCTAAAACTAAAACCTCCACCCTACACTAAACCCTCACTACACTCCCTAAACCTAACCCTTCAACCAAACTTTAAACCTACTAAACCCTAACCCTAAAAATAAATAAAATAAAAGAAAATAAAATAAACACAAAATATAAACCAAACCCTAAAATAAACTAAATAAAAAACTAAAAAAAAAAAACTAAAAACTTAAACCTAAACTAAATAAACCTAAAATAAAATAAATAAATAAACCTAAATAAAAATAAATAAAATTAAATTAAATAAAATAAAAATAAAAAAAAAATAAAATAAAATAAAAATAAAATTAAAATAAAAAAATAAATAAAACCTAAATTAAATAAATAAATAAACTAAAATAAACTAAATAAAATAAAACTAAAGTAAAATAACATAAAATAAAAATAAAACCTAAAATAAACTAAAAATAAATAAAAATAAAAACCTAAAACTAAAAACTTAACTAAAAATAAATAAAATCCTAAACTAATAAACTAAACTAAATAAATAAAAAAGCAAAATAATAAAAACTAAACCTAAACCTAAACTAAATAAAATAAAATAAATTAAAAATAAACTTAAACCTAAACTAAAAAATACAACCTAAATGTAAACTTAAAATAAAAACCTAAAACCTAAACCTAAAACTAAAAATAAAAAATAAAACCTATACCAAAAAAATAAAAAAAATAAAACTAAACTAAAAAATAAGCCTAAACCTAAACATAAACCTTAAAAATAAACTAATATAAAAACCTAAACTAAAATAAATAAACCTAAAATGAATAAACTAAACTAAATAAAATTTAAAATAAACCTAAACAAAAATAAAAAATAAAATTAACTAAAATAAAAAAACTAATTAAGCTAATAAACCTAAACCTATTGATTTACTTGATTTAAAGAAAAATTTAAAAAATTAATATATAAATAAACCATAAATCCTAAATCCTAAACTCTAAATACTAAACCCTAAACCCTAAACCCTAAACCTTAAACAGTAAACCCTAAACCCTAAACAACCCCAAACCTTAAAACCCTAAACCATAAACCCTAAACCCAAACCCTAAACCATGAACCCTAAACCCTAAACTCTAAAACCCTAAACATTAAACCCAAAACCCTAAACCCTAATACCTACAACCCTAAACTGGCCATGAACCTGACCCTAAACCCTAACCCACAAACCTAAACCCTAAAACTTACCTAGGCCAAATAAAACCTAAAAAGAAAATAAATAAAAATACAAACATAAATAAAATAAAATAAAATAAAAACCTAAACTAAAACCTAAACCTAAAAATAAAATAAAATTAAAAATAAAAACTAAACTAAAATAAAATAGATAAACACCTAAATTTAAGTAAAAAATAAAATTAACCTTAAAATAAAAACATAAATAAAATTAAACCTAATTAAAAAACAAACTTAAAAATAAAAAAAATAAAAACAAAAATAGACAAAAAAAAAAAAAATAAAATCGAAACCCTAAAGCTAAAATAAATAAAATAAATAAACCTAAACCAAAACTAAAATAATAAAACAAAATAAATAAAACCTAAACCTAAACCTAAAATTAAACTAAACCCTAAAATTGATAAAATAAAATAAACTAAAACATAAATCTAAACCTAAACTAAAAAATAAAACAGAAATAAACCTCAAATAAAATACTAAAACCTAAATAAAATAAAAACCTAAACCTAAAAATAAAAATAAAACCTCAACCTAAAATAAGATAAAATAAAACTAAACTAAAAATAAACATAAACCTAAACCTCAAAGGAAAATAAACTAAAATAACAAAACCTAAAATAAATAAACTAAACTAAATAAAAATAAAAAAAATAAACCTATAAAAAAATAAAATAAAATAATTATATTAAATAAAATATAAATAAGCCTAATCTATCATTTAATTAAAAAACCTAAACACTAAAACTAAACTCACTCTAAACCACTCCTACAAATAAACTAAAACCCTACCCTAAACCCTAAACCCTAACCCTAATTTTTAACTAACCTAAAACCATACCCAATAACTTTAAACTAATGCTTACCCTAAATCATAAACCCATAATAAATAACTAACCCTAAATAACCTAAACCCAAAAACCAAACCCTAAACTAACATGCTAAATCCTAAACCCTCAAAGCCTTAAACCCAACTAATACTTACTGTAAATAAAAAAAAACCCAACCAAAACCCAAACCCTAAACCCTAAACCCAAACATTACAATAAACCTAAAAATAAACCTAAAATAAATAAAAATAAAACCTAAACCCAATTGAAAAAAACCTAAACATAAAATAAAATAAAATAATAAATAACACTAAATATATACTAAACTTAAATAAATAAAACCTAAATCTAAATGAAAATAAACTAATCTTAAACCCTACTAAATAAAATAAAATAAACTAAAATATAAACCTAAACTAAAAAAAATAATTAAAATTCTAAAATTTTTATCATAAACCTAAAATAAAAAATAAACCAAACCTAAAAATAAAAATAAAACCTAAACCTAAAGAATAAAATAAAATAAAACTAAATTAAAAAAAATAAACATTATCTAACATAAAAATAAACTAAAATAAAACTTAAACTAAAATAAATAAACTTAAAATAAATAAACTAAACAAAATAAAAATAAAAAATAAACCTAAATAAAAATAAAAAATAAAATAAAATAAAATAAATATAAATTAATCTAAATAAACCTAATGCTACCAGTTTTCTTATTTCAAAAAAAACCCTAAACCCAAAACTAACCCTAAACCCTAAACAATAAACCAAACCCTAAACCCACAAATGAAACCCTAACCCTAACCCTAAACCCTAAACCCTAAATTGTATACCCTAAAACCCTAAACCCTAAATAATAAACTAACCCTAAACCCTAAACTATCTCTACACCCTAAGCTAACCCTAAACCATAAACGCTTAACCCTTAACCCTAAACCCTTAACCCTAAAAACCCTAAACCATATTGGATGTTTGGATGTTCAATCCGATCAATTTTAGTGATAAAAAATAAATGCTTGGATGTTCTAATGTATGTTTTATGTGTTTCAAATATATTAATGGCTAATTACATATCCAATACATCTCACAATTTGTTTGAGAAAATTGCAAAAATAGAAGAATGAAAGATATAACAAAATGGATAATGTGAAGCTCAAGATATAATATTTTAGGTTATATGCATTTATATCTATCTTAGAAATTCATATGAGTTCATTGACATTAATCAATTTGCTCACAACTTATATTATTTTTATTTTTTTAAATAATGATAATGAGGTTAATTTATATAAATCTCTATCTAATTAACATTCAATTGTATGTTTCATACATATCATTTGAATTGTCAAAATAATAAATGATAATAAAATATGACTATTAAGTGTAATTAGTTGATATACTTAATATAATTAAATATTATAATTTAATTTTAAGGTTATAAGATAACATATGTATGATTATTTGTATAAATTATATTATAATATTTAAATGTCATATTTCAAAATTAACAAAAATATGTGGATATTTATATTTTAGCTAAAGTCATTTTATAATCAAGGAATTTATATCTAATTTCATCACCAATAAATTCATTGGATTTTTCCTTTAATTTGATAGTTTACATGACCCACGTTTGATTATAATTAAATTTATTATGACTTTTCAAACATTAGCTGATTTTAATAATGAATGCATTCTACATGCTTTGAATATATTAAGAGACATATTTGATTATTTTGACTTACCCATGTGAATGGCTGAATTTTATTTGTTTGAATTTAATATTTATTTAATATAAATTATATTTTTATTGAATATTAAATTATTACATGATAAAATGATGTTAGAATAATATAATTTTTGAAATAATTCAAAATGACCTTCTTGCTTATAAATAGTAGTCATTTTTTCATGAAAGTATTCCTCATTTTAATTCAAAATCCCTCCTGCAATTCTATGAGAAAATTTCCTAGATTTTCCATCCAAGTGTTCTCCAAATATTGCATTATCAAATCCTTGGTTTGGAAGCTTCAACATCTTCAACTAAGCAAGCTTTATCAAATTACTTGAGTTTGTTTTCTTGATCTTAATCCGTTTTTAGTTGTTCATACTATTTTCACCATCTATTTATTCTTTCGAATTTATACTTTTTGGTGGATTAGTCTTTGGACATCAAAGTCTAAGTTTTTCACTTCAAAGTTTCTTCAATCATTTTTTATGTAAAACTCTTGTGATAGTTTGCAGGATTTATTTCAACTTGTTAAAATTTTTATCTTCCTACAAATTTTATTTGGTTTCTTGAACTATTTCTTCATTAAACTTATTTAAAAGATAATTTATTCTTAGATCTATTTTAGAAGTATATTTTAAGCATATCAAATTAATTTATTGTTATTGAATTATTTTCATATTTGCTAGATCTCTCTTTTTAATTAAAAGCTTGCTAGTTTACTTAAATCTATCACATACTAATTTTATTTAAGTATTTTGTGATTAGTTGTATTAATTAAAAGCTTCATTTTGGTTAAAATAAAATAAATTATTTCTGGAATTTTAGAGTATATGCTAGATCTATTATAAATAAAGTTTCTTTATCAAAATAAAAGTTTATAAAAACTTAAATTATTTTATTTATCACTTATCATTTTATTTCAACTAATATCCTTTATTTTATGAATTTTATATGACTGAAATTTAGTAAAGCTTGTTGTTTTCATTATTTAATAATTAAGAAAAAGGAAGTTTAGAAGAAAGGTAATCTTTCTTGCACTATTATATACATACTAATTATAGTATCTCTTAAACTTAAAATTATTCCTTTCTAAAATTTAATTTATTATGCAATAGACTATTGTGAATTTATTTTGAAATAATTTTTATATTAATCTACAAATTGTAATAACATACACATCTTAGAAAAATTACTTTAAGATATTTATTTTATATTTTTTATCAAAATTAAGTGAGCATTCTATCTTGCCAAATTAGTAAGTAGTACAGTGATCATTTATAAGTTGTGAGATCACTTTTTAAATTGGATAGCTTGGTATATTTGTGAGAGATATATTTTAACAAAATTTATTATTTTGTATTTTTCTTTTCATGCTATAAAATTTATATTGGGGTTATACTCACCCCTTTATAGGAAACTACATATTATTGTAAGGGTTGTACTCTCCCTGTTATAGAAGAGTACTATTTATAAGATATTTTGTATTTAGTGGACTCTTAGCCATGGGTGGCTAGGCATGCCGGTTTTAGGGTTTAGCTGAACCACGTAAAAATTGTGTGCCTATTATCTCTCTTTACTTTATTTTACTTTTATTTTTGTAGCATTAAGAATTGTATCTTGTCATTATAAAATCATAAATTAATTTTCTACTAAAACTTAAAATTTAAGATTTAACTTTTAAAATTATTAATATCGCCCAATTCACCCTCAACCTCCACCCCTCTTGGGTGCTATAGTGACTCACAATTGGTATCAGAGCCTAGGCTCTTTTATTGATAACATCCAAGAGTAGATATTCCCACTATGGCACAAGGTTTCCCAAAGGGTTCACTACCAGAGGGACAATCAACTCATAGACCTCCACTTTAAGATATTGTATCATTTGATTATTGGAAAAATAGAATTAGTACATTTTAAGAGGTCAAGATGCACGCATGTGGTATATGTTGACACATCAATATCATACACCGACAGTAGAAGTAAATGTCATTAATGTAGGAAAACCTTTTGAGGAATGGATTGTAGCTAGAAGAGAAATTGATGAATTAAATGCTAGGGCTTGAAATACTTTACATTATACTTTATTACATGATGATTACATTAAAATTTCTATGTTAAGTACAACAAAAGAAAAATGGGATAAACTTATTATAACTTATGAAGGAACTAGTGAAGTTAAAGATGCTCACATAAACAGACTTGTTTATGAATATGAGTTATTTCATATGTCTCCTTCTGAATCTATTTCTAATATCTATACTAGATTCATGAAATTAAATAACACATTGCATTCTCTTGGAAAAACATATAAGAATCAAGACTAAGTCAAAATATTCTTAGATGTCTTCTAAAAGAGTGGGAAGCTAAAGTAACATCTATTAGTGAAGCTATGGATTTATCAACTTATCCACTTTATCAGCTTTTGGGTTCTTTGATAGCACATGAATAGGTTATTGCTTAAAGGGATAAGATGGACAACTCAGCAAAAAGGGAGAAAGAGAAAGGAAAAGCCATTGCATTATAAGGTGATGATAGTGATGAGCATAACACCTCAAGCTAGAATGGTGATAGTGATGAAGTGGTCATGCTATCCAAAAGGCTTGGGAACTTGCTTAGGAAGAAGAATCAAAGGTATAAAAAATCTAAAAACTATAAATTTCAAACTATGAAATTTCTTGTAGGTGAAGGAATCATTTGCTACCATTGTAAAAAGCCTGGAAACATAAGAGGTGATTGTCGAGAACTTGTTGAATCAAAGAAGAAATAGATTGATGTGGAAAGAAAAAAAAATTTGAAAGAGAAAAAGTACCATTAGAAGAATAAGAAGGCTTTATGGGCCAATCCAGATTCAAATGAATCAAGTACTTCCTCATCTGATGAAGATGTCAACATATGTCTTATGCCAAATGGAGAATCTGACTTAGATTCTCAAGAGGTATGTAATGATACATCTTATGATGAATTAGATTATGCTTTTAATGATTTAGTTTTGAATGTAAAAACTAAAAGAAAATACAAAACCTTAGAAAAGAACATAAAAATTTAGATATGCATTTTGTGATTTAAAAAGAATGAGATAATTTAAAAGTAAAAATAATTCTTTATTAAATTGTTCCATGTATGAAAACTTGAAAGAGAGAAAATCTTGTTAGAAAACTTGGTGTGTTATTTGGTTGATGAAATCGAAAAGAAGAAAGGTTGATTCTGAATTTATTCCCTGTGAAAAAAAAAACCAAAAACCTTAAACCTAAAGTAAAACCTAAACCTAAAACCTAAACCCCTAAACCCTAAAATAGAAAAACAAAACCACTAAACCCAAAACCCTACAAAACCCTGTAAACACTAAAACCTAAATTATAAACCATAAACCCTAAACCTTAAACACTAAACTAACCCAAAACCCTAAACCCTAAACCATAAAAAGCTAAAAACCTAAACCTAAACAAAATAAAACCTAAAAAATAAAGTAAATAAGAAAGATCAATCAAAATAAACTAAAAAAATAAAATAAAATAAAAACATAAACTAAAACCTAAACCTAAACCTAAACCTAAACTTAAAATAAATAAAATAAATAAAATAACAAATAAAAATTAAATTAAAATAAAATAAATAAAAACCTAAACTAAACTAAAAAATAAAATACCTAAAAAATAAAAACTAAACCTAAAATAAATAAAATAAAACTAAATAAAAAACTTAAACCTGAAAAAATAAACCAAAATTAAAATAAAATAAAATAAATCATAAACCCTAAACTATAAAAAAAAAAAAAATCTAAATAAAATAAAAAAAATAAACCTAAATAAATTATAATACTTAAATCTAAACCTAAAATAAACTAAACCTAAACCTAAACCTAAATTAAATAAAATAAAAAAAACTAAAAATAAACCTAAACCTAAACTAAAATTAAAACCTAAAATAAACATAAAATAAAACCTAAACTAAAAAAAAAAATAAAATAAAACCTAAACCTAAACCTAAAAATAAAAATAAAACTTAAACCTAAAATAAAATAAAATAAAACTAAACTAAAAAAATAAACCTTAACCTAAACCTAAACATAAAAAAACTAAAATAAAACCTAAACTAAAATAAATAATAAAATAAAACTAAACTAAATAAAAATAAAAAACTAAAAAAAAAACTAAATTAAAAAAATAAACTAAATAAACCTAAACTACCAGTTTGCTTAATTTAAAATAATAAATGAAAAAATAAAATAATAAAAACACTAACCTAAACAAACCTAACCCTAGACCAACCTTACCACTACTAAACCTAAACCACTAAACTAAACCCTAAACCTAAATAAAACCACTAACCCTAAAATCCTAAACCTAAATTAAATAAACCTAAAAATAATAAAATAACCTAAACCTAAATTAAAAAATAAAACTAAACTAAACCTAAACCTAAACCAAAAAATAAAGATAAAATAAAAACAAAACTAAAGTAATAAATAAAACTTATGCTAAACTAAATTAAATAAAATAAACCTAAAAATAAATATATAAAATAAAACTAAAATAAAATAAAATAAACCTAAAATAAATAAAATAAATAAAATAAAAAATAAACCATAAAGAAACCTAAAATAAATAAAATAAAACCTAAGCCCTCATGTAAAAATACCTAAACCTAAAATAAACAAAATAAAATAAACCTAAACCTAAACTCAAATAAACTAAATTAAAATAAATAAATCCTAAAACTCTAAACTAAACTAAATTAAAATAAACTCAAAATAAATCTAAACCTAAACTAAAAAATAAAACCTAAAATAAACCTAAAACCTAAACCTAAACAAATAAAATAAAATCTAAACTTAAACATAAAAATAAAAATAAAACTTAAACCTAAAATAAAATAAAATAAAACTAAAAAAATAAATAAAATTCTAAACATATACCTAAAATAAATTAAAATAGAAAACCTAAACTAAAATAAATAAACTTAAAATAAATAAACTAAACTAAATAAAAAAAATAAAGCTAAATAAAAATTAAAATTAAAATAAACTAAAATAAATAATAAATAAATAAATGGGCCTCAACCTTTTGGGTTTACTTAATTTTTTTTAAAACCAAAACTAAACCCTAAACCAAAAATATAAAAAATATTAAAATAACCCTAAACCTACAACCCTAAACCTAAAACTAAACCTAAACTAACTAAACAAATAATCTTAAACTAAAATAAAATAAAAAACCTAAACTAAAATTAAAGAAATAAACATAAACTAAATAAAATAAAATAAAAATAAAAATAAAAAATAAATAAAGTAAATAAAATAAACTAAACTAAACTAATCTAATCATAAACCTAAACCTAAACCTAAACCAACATCTAAATTAAACTAAATAAAACTAAAATAAACTAAATAAACCTAAACTAAACTAAAATAAAATAAACTAAACAAAATAAACTAACCTAAAATAAAATAAATAAACTAAATAAATAAAAACTAAACTAAATAAATAAACTTAAACTAAAAATAAACTAAATAAATAGACAAACTAAACTAAACTAAACTAAAATAATCCTAAACCTACATAAACTTAAACTAAATAAATCTAAACTTAAATAAATATAAACTAAAATAAAATAAACAAAACCTAAATAAATAAACTTAAACTAAACAAAAAATAAACTAAACTAAATAAATAAACCTAAACTAAATAACCTAAATAAAAAATAAAATAAAAATAAACCTAAACTAAACTAAATAAATAAACCTAAATTAAAATAAAAAATAAACCTTAACCTAAACCTAAACCTTAATAAAACTCTAAACCAAACCTAAAATCTAAACCTAAATAAAAAAAAATAAATGTAAACCTAAATAAATCTAATAAACCTAAAACTATAATAAACATAAACTAAAAAAAAAATAAACTATAATAAATAAACTTAAACATAAATAAAATAAACCTAAACTAAATAAACCTGAACCTAAATAAAACCTAAACCTAAACTTAAATTAATAAACCTAAACTAAAATAAAACCTAAACCTAAACCTAAACTAAAAATAAACCTAAACTAACTAAAACCTAAACTTAAATTAACCTAAACTAAATAAACCTAAACCTAAACTAAATATAAAATAAACTAAATAAATAAATAAAATGAAATTAAACCTATATAAACTAGACTAAACTAAACTAAATAAAAAAATAAAACTAAACTAAATAAATAAAGTAAATTAAACTTAAAACCAAACTAAAATAAATAAATAAACTACACTAAATAAAATAAACCTAAACCTAAACCTAAACCTAAAAATAAACTAAACTAAATTAAATTAAATAAAACCTAAAGCTAAACTAAATAAATAAATAAAATAAAATAAACTACAAAAACTAAACTAAATAAATAAACCTAAACCTAAATAAAAATAAAATAAAACTTAAACCTAACCCTAAACCTAAACCTAAACCTATACTAAAAATAAACCTAAACTAAATAAAACCTAAACCTAAATAAACCTAAACTAAATAAACCTAAACCTAAAACTAAACCTAAACTAAATATAACATAAACTAAACAAATAACGAAAATGAACCTAAACCTAAATAAACTAAACTAAACTAAACTAACTAAAAAAAAATAAAACTAAACTAAATAAATAAACTAAATAAAACTTAATACCTAAACTAAAATAAATAAATAAACTACACTAAATAAAATAAACCTAAACCTAAACCTAAACCTAAGAATAAACTAAACTGAAATAAATTAAATTAAATAAAACCTAAACCTAAACTAAATAAATAAACTAAATAAATAAATAAAATAAAATAAACTACAAAAAACTAAATTAAATTAATAAACCTAAACCTAAATAGATAAACCTAAATAAAAATAAAATAAAACTTAAACCTAAACCTAAACCTAAACCAAAACCAAAACTAAGCTAAAATATAAACCTAAACCTAAACCTAATCTAAACTAAATAAGTTAAACTAATAAAACCTAAATAAACTTAAACCTAAACCTAAACCTAAATTAAACTAAACTAAATAAAAATAAAATAAACTAAGCCAAAAATAAACTAAATAAACAAAACTAAATAAATAAACCTAAACCTAAACTAAACTAAAAATAAACTAAAATAACAAACCTAAACTAAACGAAACTAAATAAACCTAAACTAAAATAAACTAAACTAAATAAACCAAACCCTAAACTTAAACCTAAACCAAAACTTAAACAAAATAAATAAACTAATAAAATAAAAACACTAAATAAAATAAACCTAAACCTAAACCTAAACTAAATAAATAAAATAAAAAAATAAAATAAAATAAAATAAATAAACTTAAACCTAAACTAAATAAAAAATCTAAATAAAATAAACTAAAATAAAACTAAATAAACCTAAACTAAACTAAACTAAACTAAACTAAAGTAAAATAAAAAAAAATAAACCTAAACTTAAACTAAATAAAATAATCCTAAACTAAAACTAAATGAGACTAAATATAACCTAAAATAAAATAAACCTAAACCTAAACCTAAAACCTAAACTAAAACTAAACCTAAACTTAAATAAACTACAAACTAAACCACTAAACCTAAACTAAATATAAACCAAAATAAATAAACTAAATAAACTAAACCTTAACTAAAATAAATAAAATAAATAAACCTAAATTTAAACTAAATAAACCTAAACATAAAATAAACCTAAACCTAAAAAATAAACCTAAACCTAAACCTAAACTAAAATAAATTGACCTAAACCTATATAAATTAAAACTAAATAAACCTAAACCTAAATAAACTAAATAAACTAAGAAAACTAAACTAAATAAAAATAAACCTAAACCTAAATAAATAAACTTAAATCAACATAAAAAAAACTAAACCTAGACTTAAACCTAAATAAAAAAACTAAAATAAATAAACTAAACTAAATAAACTAAATAAACTTAAACTTAAATGTAAACCTAAATAAACTAAACTAAATATAACACAAAATAAACCTATACCTAAAACCTAAATTAAAATAAACCTAAACCTAAACCTAAATCTAAATAAATTTAATAAACCTAAACTAAAATAAACCTAAACCGAAACTAAAGAAAATAAAATAAAATAAACTAAAATAAATAAACCAAAATCAAAATAAAATAAACCTAAATTAAACAAACCTAAACCAAAATAAAACTTAAACCTAAATTAAAACTAAACCTGAACTTAAATAAATAAACCTAAACTAAAATAAAACTTAAACCTAAACCTAAACCCCAACTAAATAAACCTAAACCTAAATTAAAAATAAATCTAAACTAAATAAAACTAAACTAAATAAACCTAAACCTAAACCTAAACTAACTAAATAAATAAAATAAATCTAAACCTAAATAAACTAGACTAAACTTAACTAAATAAAACTAAACTAAATAAATAAACTAAATAAAAATTAAAACCTAAACTAAAATAAATAAACTAAACTAAAGAAACTAAATAAAATTAATAAAATAAAATTTAAACCTAAACCTAAACCTAAAAAAAAAAATAAACTAAATAAACTAAACTAAATAAAACCTAAATCGAAACCTAAAAAAAAATCTGAACCCTAAACCTAAACTAAACTAAATAAAGCTAAAAATAAACCTACACCTAAACTAATTGAACTAAAAACTAAATAAAATAAACAAAAATAAACTAAAAAACTAAAAATAAATAAACTAAATAAGAAATAAATAAAACCTAAACCTAAAATAAACCTAAACAAAGTAAAACCTAAACAAAAATAAAAAATAAACTAAAATAGAAAATAAAACCTAATATAAATAAAATAAACTAAATAAATAAATAATAAAATAAACTTAAATAAACCTATACCTAAACTAAACTAAAATAAATACCAAAAATAAATAAAACCTAAACTAAATAAAAATAAAAATAAACTAAACAAAATAAATAAATATAACCTAAACTAATTTAAAAAAAAACCTGACCTAAAACCCTACCATAACCCAAACTGACCATCCAACCCTACCACTGGTTACTTGCCACTGAGCCAAAGATAAACCAGGCCCTGGGCCATAAGTGAGCCTACCATAACCTGACCTGACTGACCTGACCTGACCTACTGACCACTGACCTGGGCCCTGGGCCCTCCACTGGGCCACTGAGTACTGACTCAACTGGGCCTGATACTAACCTGACCCTAAACTGGGCCTCCAGAGCCCTGGGCCTAACAGGCCTCCTGACTGAGGCTGATCAGCCTGACCTAATGACCCAGGCCCTGATTTGCGCTCCTGGGCCACAAATCAATCTGGGTTCTACTGGGCCCTGGACTGGGCTCTGGGCCCTGGGCTGACCTAAATCCACTCCCTAACCTGACCTGATGGCCACTAAACTGGGCCTAAACTCTGAGCCTTAACCACAGCTAAACCCTAAACCATAATCACCTGACCTAAATCTTCAACCCTAGGCCAAACCCTAACCCTAACTCAGGCTCCAAACTCAAAGCCTAAACCTCAAAGCTAAAGCTAAACCACTAAATAAAATCTAAAATAAAATAAATTAACCTAAACCTAAATAAAATAAAACCTAAACTAAAATCTAAACATAAACCTAAACCTAAAGCTAAAGCTAAAATAAAAATAAAATAAAAAATAAAACTAAACTAAAATAAAATAAATGAAACTGATAACTAAAAAAACTAAAATAAACCTAAAAAAAAAACCTAAATAAAATAAAACTTGAGTAAAATAAAAATAAATTAAACCTAAAATAAAATAAAATAAAACTAAATAAAACATAAACCTAAAAATAAACCTAAAAATAAAACTAAAAATTAAATAAAAAATAAAACCTAAACCCTAAACTAAATAAAAAAACCTAAACCTTAAATAAAGAAAATAAAATAAACCTAAACCTAAACTAAATTAAATAATACCTCAACTTAAAATAAACTAAACCTAAATCCTAAGCTAAATAAAATAAATTAAATTAAAAATAAACCTAAACCTATACCACAAATTAAAACTTGAAAAACACCTAAAACCTAAACCTAAAATAAAATAAAAATAAAACCTAAATTTAAAAATAAATTAAAAAACTAAACTAAAAATAAACATAAACATAAACCAAACCTATAAAATAAACTAAAATAAAACCTAAACAAAATCAATAAAACTAAAATAAATAAAATAAACTAAATAAAATATAAAATAAACCTAAATAAAAATAAATAAAATAAATAAAATAAAAAAATAAACTAAATAAACTTAAACTGATGGTTTGTAATTAAAACTATAAACCCTAAACCTAAAATATAACCTTAAATCCTGAAACCTAATCCTAAACCCCAAACCACAACCACCAAATCTAGGCAAACCTGACCAGACCTGGCCCTAAACCCTAAACCATAATTCCCAGGACCTTAACTACTGCCCCTACTAACATTAACCCTAGGCCACAAACCTACACGGAAAACCTAAAGCACAAACTAAACCAAAATAAAACCCACTGACCCTGCCCCAAAACCCTAAACCATAAAACCCTAAACCTAAAACAAACCCTAAACCATTAACCTTAAAACCTAAAACATAAACTAAACTAAATAAAACTTAAAAAAATATAAAAATCAATAAACTAAATAAAATAAAAAATAAAATATAATAAAAACTAAATTAAACTAAACTTAAACCTAAAAATAAATTAAAATAAAAAATGAAAATAAACTAAAACAAAATAAATAAAAATATAAACTAAATTAAAAAATAAAATAGACCTAAGAATTAAAAACCTAAATAAAATAAAAAACAAAAAATAAATAAAAATAAAATAAACCTAAAATAAAATAAAATAAATATTAAATAAAGACCAAAACCTCAAAATAAATAACAAATAAAACCTAAACCCTAAACTAAAAAAATATACCTAAAATAATAATAAAATAAACCTAAACCTAAAATAAAATAAAATACACCAAAATAAATAAAACCTAAACCTAAACTAAATAAAATTAAAATAAACTAAAAATAAACCTAAACCTAAACTAAAAAATAAAACCTAAAATAAACCTAAAAAACCCAAACCTAAACCTAAAAAAAATAAAATAAAATCCTAAACATAATCCTAAAATAAAAAATAAAACCTAAACCTTGAAAATAAAATAAAATAAATAAACCTAAACTAGAAAATAAAACCTAAAAAAAACCTAAAAAAAACTAAACCTAAACCTAAAACACAAAATAAAAAACCTAAACCTAAACCTAAAAGAAAAAAAACCTAAACCTAAAAATAACCTTAAAATAAAACTCACTAAAAAAAAATGAACCATAAGGAAACGTGAAACCTAAAATAAACTAAAATAAAAAACCAAAATTAAAATAAATTAACTAAACTTAATAAAAATAAAAAATAAATTAAAGTAATTAAAAAATAAATTAAAAATAAATAAATAAACCTTAACCTACCAGTTTACTTAATTTTAAAAGAAAACCCTAAACAAAAAAACCAACCCTAAACCTATAACACTTTACCTATAACACTAAACCTACAACCCTAACCCCTAAAAAACCATAAACCCTAAACCCTAAACTCTAAACCCTAAACCCTAAACCTTAACCCTAACCCTAACCCTAAACCCTAAACTTAAAAAGCATAAACACTATAACCCTAATCCTAAACCCTAAATCCTAAACACTAAATGCTACTCAAACCACAAAGCTAAACCCAAACACCCAAAAACCCAAAACCCTAAAACTAAACTTAAAGTAACTAAATAAATTAAAAAGTAAACATAAATGCTAAAACCTAATAAACTTAAAGCTAAACCTAAACCCTAAGAATGGGAAAAACCTTGACGAAAGGAACATCACCATCAACCAGGCTCAGTCTATATATGGTGGTGGAGGCGAAGGTAGAGGCGGCGATTATCGTAGGGATGGTGGGGGATCTGGTGGTGTTGGTGGATATGTAGGTGATAGTCAGAGCAGTGGTGGTTATAGTGCTAGGAGGAGTGACAGAGGTTACAGTCATGGTGTTGGCGGACGGAGAGTTCAGGGATCTGATGGAGCATCCCGCTACTCGAGAGGCTGGGGTGGTTCTGATGGGAACTGGAGAAACTGAAGAAGGCTTATCTAATCTATTGCTTATGGAATTGTGTCTTTATAATAGAGATGATTCTAATTATCTAGGGTTTTTGATTTGCTCTATGCGTGCAGATTTTTATGTATTTTTGTCACTTGTGTCTTTGAGAAGTTGGTGTGTTACTTGGTTAATGAAATCAAAAAGATAAAATGTTGAATCTGAATTTGTTCTCTATTAAAAAAAACCATAAACTCTAAACCATAAACTAAAACTTGAACCTTAAACCAAAAAATTGAACCCTAAACCCTAAAAATTTAAAAAAATAAATATATAAAAAAAACCCTAACCTAAATGCTAAACCCTTAAACTAACCCTAAACTCTAAACACTAAACCCTAAACCCTATACCCTAAAATCCTAAACCCCAAACCATAAACCCTAAACCCTAAACCCTAAACCCTAATAAGAAATTAGTAAAACACTAAACTAAACTAACTAAAATTGAAACTAGTAAATAATAAACTAAAACTAATAAACTAATAATAAAATAAAAACTAAAACTAACTAAACTAAACTAACTAAATAATAACTAAAACTAATAAAAATAATAATAATAAAAATAAACTATTAAACAAACTAATAACTAAATTCAACATATACAACAAAACCCCACTAATAAACTAACTAAAATAAACTAAACTAATAAAACTAATAAAACTAAATTAAACCTAAACTAATAACTAAAACTAAACTAAATAAACTAACTAAAACTAAACCATAATAAATAATTAACTAATAATAATAACTATAATAAATGTAAAAACCCTAAACATAAGCAAATAAAAACTAAATAATAATAACCCAATAATAATAACTAAACTAACTAAACTAAAACTAATAACTAATAAACTAAAACTAATAAATTAATTAAATAACTAATAAATAACTAATAATAATAACTAAATTATAACTAAACTGAACTAATAAACTATTAAACTAATTAAACCTAATAATAAACTAACTAAATAGTGATAACTAATACTAATAATAAATTTTAAAAAAACTGATAAACTAAAACTAAATAACTAATAACAACTAACACTAAACTAATAAACTAATAATAAACTAAATAATAAATAAAACCTAAAATAAATAAAACTAAACCTAATAATAAATAAAAACCTAATAAACTAACTAACTAATAATAATAAACTAATAAAACTAACTTAACTAAGAAAATAATAACTAATAATAATAAAAAATAAACTAAACTAAAAACTAATAATAATTAAAAAGACACTAAATAATAATAAAAATTAATAACATAAAAACTAATTAAACTAAACTAATAATAATAATAATAAACTAAATAATAAATAATTAAAACTAAACTAAACTAATAAATAATAATAAACCAAATAAAAATTAACTAATAAATTTAATAATAACTAAACTAACTAAATAAAAAACTACTAACTAAACTAACTATAACTAATAAACTAATAATAATATTAACTAAAACTAATAATAATAATAATAATAATAATAATAATAAAAATAATAATAATTAAAAACTAAATAAACTAAACATTAAACCCCTAAACCTAAATAAATTAAACTAATAAAAAATAAAACTAATAATAACAAACTAAACTAAAGTAAAATAACTAATAAGTAAACTAATTCAACTAATAATAATAACTAAATAATTAAAAAAAATAATACTAATAAATAAACTAAAACTAACAAATATAATAAATAATAAACTAATAAAATAAATAATAAAATCTAATAATAACTAATAAAAAACTAAAACTAATAATAAACTAAATAAAACTAATAATAAATAACTAATAATCTAAAAATAACTAATAAACTTAAACATTAACAAAACTAAAATAATAAAACTAAACTAATTAATAATAAACCTAAACCCTAATAAATAATAAACACTAAAACTAAACTAATAAATTAATAATAATAACTAATAATAATAATAAATAATAATAACTAATAATAAATAATTAAATAACTAACTAAAACTAAACCCTGAACCTAAACTAATAAACCATAAAAACTAACTAAGAAATAAACATAACAATAACTGAACCTAATAAACTAACTAATATCTAATAATAAAACACCTAACTAAAAAAATAATAATAACTAATTAATAATAAAGTAATAATAAAATAAAAAAGATAATTAAATATCTAAGCTAAATAAATAAACTAATAAACTTAATAAAAAACTAATAATAATAATAATAAAACTTACTAATAATAACTAAACTAATAAAAACTAATAATAATTATAATAATAACTAATAACTAACTAAGTAAATTAAAAAACTAATAATAAACTAACTAATAAATAACTAAATAACTAGAACCTAAACCCTAACTAAATAAATAAACTAAATAATAATAATAAAACTAATAATAATAAACATAAACTAATAATAATAATAAACCATAGAAAAAAAAACTAAACTAAAATGGAACAAATAATAAACCAACTAAATAAACTAATAATAATAATAAATAATAAATAACTAGTAATAACTAACAAAAAACTACACCATAAACTAAAAGGTAATAATAATAATAACCTAATAAACCTAAACCCATAACAAAATTAATAAAACTAAGAAACTTATTAAATAAACTAGTAATTAATCTAACAAAACTAAACTACCACTAACTAAAACTAATTAAAACCTAAATAATAATAAAATAAAAATAATAATAACAAACTAAAATAAATAACTAACTAACTAACTAATAATAATAAACTAATTAATAATAATAAATAAACTAAATAAACTAAACCCAATAAATTAACTATAATAAACTAAACTAAACCCCTAAACTAACCTAAAATAATAACTAAAATGAAAACTATAAAACTACTAACCAACTAAACTAACTAAATAAAAACTAATAATAAACTAATAATAACTAATAAGACCTAATAATAATAAACACTAAACCTAAACCCTAAAACTAAATTAAACCTTATTACTCAATGATTTTGGGATCCCTCGCATTCTTGGTGAGTTTCTAAGTGCTTTCTCTCTTGGATTCTTTATAGATTGTCAGCCTTGGGCCGATCTCCGCCTATTCTTGTCATGATGCAATGGCTCATGGCATCAGCTTCTTCATATCCATGGGGTAAATCCCATGTGTCGATGGATCCCGCTAAGGCAACAGATTTTTTGGGTAATCCTACCTCTAAATTACCTAATGTTACTAAATTTTTCAAAGAGTGTTTAGCTGGTAAGAATTCCTCCACCAAGCCTCCTTTGAATTTGCTTTATACGACTTTTAAAGGTACGCTGACAATTATGATTTCAGATGAGGATATTGAAAGATTAGCTGAGCCTTTTACTTTTTCTTTGATTGGAAAGTTTTCATTTAAATGGCCAAATAAGAAAGATAATCATTCTTTTATTCATAGCTTAAATTTATTTAGTTATTTCTCTATTGGGTTGATTGATCCAAGGCATGTTCTGATTAAAATTTCTAATGACCTTGATTAGGAAACATTTTTTTCTAGGCATTCTTACTATGTTTTTATTTGTCAAATGTGTATTCTGAAGTGGACACCTATGTTTGATGTTAACGAAGAGTCTCCTATTATTCCTATTTGGATTTCCATACTTAACTTGTGGGTTCATCTATTTAATCATCAGATTCTTTATGATATTGGGTTGATTTTTGGTCAACCTTTGCAAGTTGATCAAGCAATAACTACTTCTTCTAGACCATATGTTGCTAGAATTCTTGTAGAGATTGATATTACTAAAAAATTTCTGAAAGAAATTTGGTTGGGTTAGAAAAAAATGTGATTATTTTTAGAAAGTTGTTTTTGAGAACTTTCCCATTTTTTGTAATCATTGTAAGATTCTTGGGCATGAAATATCTGAATTCTTTATTGCTCAAACCTCTCTTAGGAAGAAAATCACCAATAAGAATTCAGTTGTTGAAAAGATTAATGATCCTCTCAAGTTGGATAAAGGACAATCTGCTTTTCAAAATTTTGATGTTTTGCAAAACCAGATTTCTAAATATTCTAAAAATGTTTTACCTATTAAAGATTTGTCTAATGTGGAAGGTAATTTTGATGTTTCTGAAAATGTTTTAACTAATAATCACGCTATAAGTGTTTCTTTTGATGATTCTGCTAAAGGGAAGACTTTAGAGGCTATGGTTAATGATTTGAATGGTTTGGATGTTGTGCATAAGTCCTTTCATGATGATGGTTTGAATATTGTTGATGCTAACACCATTTCTTCCAATCAATTGGATATTGTTTCTCTTTCTCCTATCTCTGCTTTAGATCATGGGAAAGAGACTATTTCTTTGCCTTCTTCAATTGAGAATGGTGGTGAAAAGAATGTTCTTATTTCTAATATTTTAACTTCTAGTCCTGACAATCTTGTTAATACAGGTGATCATTCTTTTAAAAAATAAGATTTAGATACCTATGATAATTCTCTCATTATGAATAGTTCTATTTCGGTTCAAAAATATGGTTTTTTATGGTTGGTAGTTATGTTCAAAATTTTGGTAATATGTTATGTGTTTCTAAATGATTTGAATCTAATTTTAATCCCTTACATGAAGATTGTACTAAAAATCTGGATTCTACTTCTCTTGCTTCTTTTATGAATGAAGACAGTGAGGATTCTCTTTATATTTTGTTGGAAGGAGAAAATATTGATTATTATCTTCTTAATAAAGTTCTTTATTGGTTGATATTTTGCTGTGTGTTTTCTTGCTAGCTAGAGTATTGGCTTCTTGGCTAAGATTCCTCTTTCTGGCTTCTTGTTTGCTGGGTTTTTTTTGGAGCCCTTTGAGTGGTTGGTTTGTTTGTGTCTTTGTTCTATTATTACCTTTCTTTGGTTGGTGCTTTTGCTCTCTTTATTGGTGGTAGGTTGGGATTTTTGTCCTTAGTGTGTGGTTTGTCCATTGGTTGGCTATTTCTCTAATTGTTTATTTTAGCTTTTGATTGCCTTCTTCTTTTTTTCTGTTGGTTGGTTTGGTTCTATTGCACTTTCATGGGCTTTTTTTCTTGGGTGCTCTATTGTGTGGCTATTTCCATTCCTTTGGTTGGTGCCTTGGTGGCTTTGGATTAGTGTTGTGGGCTTTATTGGCTTGGTGCCTTGGTGGCTTTGGATTGGTGTTTTTCTGGGCTCTGTTTGCTTTGTCTTTGAGGGATCTTTTCTTTTTTTATTTTGGGTTGTGAGCTTCTTTTCTCCATCTTTTTTAAGAGGTGTTAATATTTGGTTTTGTTGGGATTGCCTTATGTTATGTTTATATGTTGCTCTCCTCTCTCTTTCTATTTCCTTAGCTTCAATTTTTCTTTAGCTGGGTGGCTATTATGATAGGTTTATAGATTTCTTTGGCTTGGATGGCTATGATGATATGATGGATTTTTTTCCTTGATATTTTTCTGGCTGGTGACTTTTCCTATTTGTAACCCTTCTTTGGAGATGGATACACTTAGGATTTGATGCCTCATTATTGATTATCCTTCTTTCCTCAACGAGCTGAGTTTTTTCTCTTTATGTTTTGATCTCCTTGATTTCTTGTAGGTTTGCGGGTTCTCTTTTTGAGTTGGTCTCTTCTTCTTCTTGGAGGGAGCTTGATCTTCTTGATGGTCTCTTTTTAGGTGGGAGTTGTCTTTAGTTGCAGTTGCAAGTTTCCTTTTCTTATGGATCTTCATCTCTTTGGAGGTTCTTTTGGAGCACCATGGATTCTTCCCCTTTGTTCTCTTTTGCTTGGCTTTTTTAGTTGTCTTTGCTTTTTTTCCTTTCTTGCTCTTTCATGTATTAGTTTAGGGACTAAACACTTTAGCTCATTTATTTTAGTTTTTTTTTTTGAGTTTAGTATCTAATATGGTCTTCTTACTATTTTTTAGAGCAATTATTTCCTTTTATTTAAAAAAAACCCTAAACCAAAACTAATATAAACCATAAACCACAAAACCCTAAACCCTAAAGCCAATAAACCCTAAACCTAAACCCTAAACCCTCACCCTAAATCTTAAACCTAAAACCATAAACCATAAAATACTAAACCCTAAACCACTTAAAACCTAAAACCTTAACATAAACTAAATAAAACCTAAAAATAAAATAAATAAGAAAACCTAAACCTAAAATAAAATAAAATAAAATAAAACTTAAAAAAAACCTAAACTATAAATAAAAATAATATTAAATAAAAATTAAAAAAAATAAAATAAAATAAATAAACTAAACTAAGTAATAAAATAAATTAACCGAATAAAACCCAAATAAAATACAAATTAAATGTAAATAAAATATAATAAACTTAAAATAATAAAATCAAAACTAAATAAAACCTAAATCTAAAATAAACCTCAAAATAAATAAAAAATAAAAACAAATAAACCATACTCAAAACTACCTAAAACTACCAAAAAAAAACCTAAAATAAATAAATAAAACCTAAAAATAAATAAATGAAAACTTAAACCTAAATAAAATAAAATAAAATAAATGAAACTAAACTAAACATAAACACATAAATAAAATAAATAAAATAAAAAAAATAAAACTAAATTAAATAAATAAAGCCTAAACTAAGTAAAAAAATTAACGAATAAACCAAATAAAATTCAATTAAAATAAAATAAAATATAATAAACTTAAAATAAAATAAAATCAAAACTAAATAAAACATAATATAAAAATAAAAAAAATAAAATAAATAAAACCTAAACTAAACTAAAAAAAAAAAACTTAAAATAAAATATAAAACAAAATAAAATAAACCTAAACCTAAACTAAAATAAATAAAACCTAAAGCTAAACTAAATTAAATATAAACCTAAACCAAAACTAAACTAAATAAAATAAAATAAACTAAAATAAACAAAACTAAAAAAAAAAACCTAAAATAAACTAAATGAAAAACCTAAACCTAAAAATAAAATAAACTTAAACTAAAAAAATAAAAAAATAAAATTAACCCTAAAATAAAATAAAATAAAACTAAACTAAAAATATAAACAAAAAAAACAAAATAAAAACCTGTATAAATAAATAAACTTAAAATAAATAAATTAAACAAAATAAAAAAGATAAACCTAAATAAAATTTACAAATATTATAAACTAAAATAAATAAAAAATAAACAAAATAAACTAAATAAACCTAAACCTACTGGTTTACGTAATTTAAAAAAGGTAAAACCCCAAACCCAACTTCTGATAGTAACTAACCTAAACGAAACTCTAAACTCTAAAAATAAACCAAACCCTAACCATAAACCCTAAACCTAAAGCATAAACCATAAAACCCTAAATCATAAACCTTAAACCCCTTGATTTTTTTTGATCTTAAAGAAGTCGACAATGATGTTGTGAAATACAAAGTTGGTGCTCCTGCCCATGTTGGTCTTGTTGCACCTATTGATGTTGTGGTCCTCCAAGCAACACTAGTCTAGATCCTTCACACTTCTTTCTTCTAGTTTAAACATCTTAATTAAGATTAACAAGGGTATTGTGAAATTATCACCCAGTTGAGTTGATTAAAAGGTGGGAACCTCGGAGGATGCTCTCAGTTTAGGCCATTCTCTTATGGCCTTGTCATCCGATTATGTGATGATGGTTTAGTGTTGATCACGAGGTGCTTGACCTCACTGAAGATGATCTCATTGAGAAGTTTTTGGTAGGCCTTTCAATGATCACCTCTCTCTCACTGGCCCTCTCTTATCCCACCCTTGCTACAATGCCCCACATGTTCATCAACGCTTACCAGAATGTCCTCGCCATCGTGCCGCGATTACACAAGAGATAAAGGTTAAGGAGTATTTGAAGGATCTAAAAATTTTGATGTATACGCGATGCTTTACTCACATTCTTCGCTTTCTTTGCTAGTCGAAGAACTATTGATCGATGATGATATGGGTTTCATCTTGTTACTAAGCTTTGTTGGCCTTTTATAAAATAAAATTTTATTATCTCTAGGTGTTAAATCATTTTGTGAAATACTATTTTTGTGAATTTTTGAATTGCATTTTATTTTATCCTATTTTATTAGTTGTTAGAGAATAATGTCTTATTTGATTCGATAATTTTTTGTTTATTATGGAATCATTTGAGTTTAAAAAAAATTAAAAAAAACCCTAAACCCTAAACCCTAAACCTTAAAAGCTAACCATAAACTCTAAACCCTAAACCCCAAACCCTAAACTTAAACCTAAGGTAACTAAATCAATTAGAAAAATAAACCTAAACCCTAAAACCTAATAAACCTAAACCTAAACCTAAACCCTAAGAATGGGCAGAACCTTGATGGTAGGAAAATCACCATCAACCAAGCTCAGTATAGATCTGGTGGTGGAGGCGAAGGCGGAGGCGGCGGTTATGGAGGTGGTGGTCAGATCTGGAGGTGCTGGTGGATATGGAGGTGGTGGGCAGAGTAGTGGTGTTTAACGAGGTGAGAGGAGGGATGAAGGTTACATCCATGGTGGTGGCAATTGGAGATATCGAGAATATGATGGTGGATCTTACTACTCAAGAGGTCGAGGTGGTTTTGATGTGAACCAGAGAAACTGAAGAATGACAGATCCGATCTACTGCTTATAGAACTATGTCTTTATAATAGAGACTGTCTAGTTATCTATGCATGCTCATTTTTTATCTTTGTCATCGCTTGTGACGTAGAAAACTTGGTGTGTTACTTGGTTGATCAGATCAAAAAGAAGAAATATTGAATCCAAATTTGTTCTCTGTTAAAAATAAAAATAAAAAATCCTAAACCCTAAACCAAAACCTGAACCCTAAACCTAAATCCTAAACCCTAAACAAAAAAATAAAAAATAAATTAAAAAAATACAAATTAAACCCTAAACCTGAATCTTAAACTACAAAAACCTAAATCCCTAAACCCTAAACCCTAAAACCTAAACCCCAAAACTATAAACTCTAAACCCTAAAACCTAAACCTAAACCTAAACCCAAAACCCTAAACCTGACACAGCTAGTGGTTGATAGCTTTGGCTTTCAGAGGTCAAGTTGACCCTGTGTGTGAGTTTTTAAATTCGCTCAAATATCCCAAAAGAAAACTAAAACAAACCCTAAACAAACCCTAAACCCTAAAACACTAAACCCTAAACTTAAACCCTAAACCCTAAAACCTAAAAACCTAATCAAAAACTAAATAAAAATTAAAAATAAATAAAACATAAACCTTAATAAAAGAAATAAATTAAATTAAATTAAAACCTAAATAAAAAATAAACTGAAACCTAAAAATAAAATAAAATAAAAAATAAAAATAAACTAAAATAAAATAAATAAAAAACTAAACTAAAAAATAAATAAAGTTAAAAAACATAAATAAAATAAAACTAAGCATAAAATAAAAATAAAATAAACCTAAAATAAAATAAAATAAAACTAAATATAAACCTAAACTAAAATAAACCTAATAAAAAAAAACTACCAAACTAAAATAACCAAATAAACAATAAAATAAAATAAACCAAAATAAATAAATGAAACCAAAACCTAAACCTAAAATAAACTAAACCTCAATCTAAACCTAAACTTAAACTAAATAAAATAAAATAAACTAAAAAATAAACCTAAACTGAAAAATATAACCTAAAAATAAACCTAAAATAAAAACCTAAAACCTAAACTTATTAAAATAAAATATAAACCTAAACGTAAACCAAAAAATATAAAATAAAACCTAAACCGATTAAAACATAAAAAAAATAAAACTCAACTAAAAAATAAATCTAAAATAAACCTAAACCTTAAAGTAAACTAAAATAAAAAAACCAAAAAATAAATAAACTAAAATAATTAAACTACACTAAATAAAAATAAAAATAAACCTAAATAAAATAAATAAAATAAGCTAAAATAAATAAAAATTAACCTAAACCTACCGGTTTACTTAATTTTAAAAAAAACCCTAAACTCTAAATCCCAAACCTAAAACTAACCCTAAACCTGATACTAAACCTACAAACTAAACCTAAAAAACCTAAAACCTAAACCCTAAACCCTAAACCCTAAACCCTAACTGTAAAACCTAAACCCTCAAAGCATAAACCTTAAACCCTAACCTTAAACCTTAAACCCTAAACTCTAAACCCCAAACTATAAACTTAAACCTAAAGTAGCTAAATAAATTAAAAATTAAACCTAAACCCTAAAATAAAATAAACCTAAACCAAAACCCTTAGAATGGGCAAAACTCTGAGGTCAAGAACATCAGTCAGCTCAGATCAGTGGAGGTGCGAGGCAGTTATCATAGTGGTGTGGGGATCAGGTGTTGGTGGATATGGAGGTGGTGGTTGGAGTAGTGGAAGTTATGAAGGTGGGATGAGAGACCGAGGTTACAGCTGTGGTGGTGGCGGAGGGAGAGATCGGGGATATGATAGTGGATCCACTACTCGAGAGAGGTAGTTAGATGGGAACTAGAAAGCGAAGAATGGATCCGATCTACTGCTTATGGAACTATGTCTTTATAGTAAAGATGGTTCTAATTATCTAAGGTTTTCGATTTGCTCTATGCATGCTCATTTTTTATCTATGTCATCACTTCTGTTGTAGAAAACTTGGTTTGTTACTTGGTTGATGAAATCAAAAAGAAGAAATGTGAAATCTAAATTTGTTCTTTATTTAAAAAAATAATCGAAAACCTGAAACCTTAAACTAAAACTTGAACCCTGAACTTAAAACCTAGACCCTAAACCCTAAATCCCAAAAATAAAAATAGTAAAAAAAAAAAAAAAAATTCATAACCTAAAACATAAACCCTAAATTAACCCTAAACTCCTCAACCCCTAAACCCTAAAACTCTAATCCCTAAACCTAAACCCTAAACCATACCAAAATAAAACATAAACTAAACCTAAAAATAAAATAAAATAAAAAATAAACTAAAAATAAAATACAAATAAACTAAAACATAAATAAAAATAAACCTAAATAAAATTAAAACTACATGTAAAATAAAATAAAATAAACTTAAAATAAAATAAAACAAAACTAAATAAGCCTAAACCTATTAACCTAAAAACCTAAAATAAATTAAAATCTAAAGCTAAACTAAGAAAACCTAAAACTAAAATAAATAATAAATAAATAAAATAAAATAAACCTAAACCAAAACTAAAATAAATAAATAAACCTAAATGTAAACTAAACCTAAACTTAATAAAATAAAATAAACTAAAACAAACCTAAACCTAAACTAAAAATAAAACCTAAAAATAAACATAAATGAAAACCTAAACCTAAAATATTAAAACCTAAACCTAAAATAAAAATAAAATAAAACCTAAAGTAAAATAAAATAAACTCATAAAATACTTTAAACTCGACAAAGATAAACTAAAATAAAACCCTAAACTAAAATAAATAAACCTAAAATAAATTAACTAAACTAAATAAAAAAAAATAAACCTAAATAAAAAAATAAACTTAAATAAAATAAAATAAAATAAACCAAATAAATAAAATAAATAAACTAAACTGGTGGTGGTTTGTAATTTAAAGATATAAAATAACCCTACACCCTAGTCCTAAACTCTAAACCCAAACCCTAAAATAATATTAATCCTAAAGCTAAACCTAAATCTACAACCTAAACTTACAACCTTAAACCCTAAACACTAAAAAAACTCTAAACCCTAAATCTTAAACCTTAAAACTACCCTAAACTCTAAACATTAAATGTGACCCTAAACCCTATACCTTAAACCTAAACCCTAAACCCTAAACCCCCAACCCTCCCTACCACAGCATAAACCCTAAACCTACCACAACCCTAAACCCCGGTTGAGCTAATTTTTTCAAAGGTGATCTCAAATAAGTAGAAGAAGTTGTGAAATACAATGGTGCTCTCTCCGTGGTGGTTTTGTTGCACCTATTGATATTATGGTTCCTTGAGCAACAGTATAGATTCTTCAGACTTCATTCTTCCGACTTCTCAACATCCCCTAAGATAAATAAGGGTACTTGAAATTATCACCCTAATTGAAATGGTTAAAATAGGCGATAAGTTGGAATCCTCGAGGTTGCTCTCCTGCAAAGAGGGATTAGGCCATTCTCTAATGGCCTTGTCATCCCATATGATGAAGGTTGATTTGATCACGAGGCTTGACCTCGAAGATGATCTCATCAGTTTTGGCGAGCCTTTCAATGATCACTTCTCTCTCACGGCCCTCTATTATCACACCCTTATTGCAGTGCCACACATGTTTATCAACACTCACAAGAATGTCCTTGCCACCACGATTGCGACTGATTACACATACCAGTGGGCCAAGAAGGTTAAGAAGTATTTAAATGATCCTACTAAAATAAATGTGTCTCTGATGTACACTACTCCTACTCATACGCTCCAACTACTGCAGTGGAAGAGAAGAAGGAAGAGCTTACTGAGGAATCTGATGATGGTATGGGTTTCAACTTCTTCGACTAAGCTTTGTTGGACTTCTAAAAAAATTAAATTTTATTATCTCTCAGAGTTAAATCATTTTGTGAAATACTATTTTGCAAATTTTTTAATAGCATTTTATTTTATCCTATTTTATTAGTTATTAGGGGGATAATGTATTGTTAGATTTGGTAATTTCTTATTTGTTATGAAATCATTTGAGTTAAAAGAAAACCCTAAACCCTAACTATAAACCTTAAACCCTAATCCCTAACTCTGAACCCTAAACCCTAAACTCCAAACTCTAAATCTAAAGCTAAAGTAACTAAATAAATTAAACAATAAACCTAAACCCTAAAACATAATAAATCTAAACCTAAACCTAAACCCTAAGAATGGGTAGAACCTTGATGGCAGGAAAATCACCATCAACTAAGCTCAGTCTATATCTGGTGGTGGAGGTGAAGGTTGAGGCGACAGTTATCGTAGTGGTGGTGGGGGATCTGGAGGTGCTGGTGGATATGGAGGTGGTGGTCAGAGCAATAGTGGTTATGGAGGCGGGAGGAGCGATGGAGGTTACAACCATTATGGTGGCAGAGGGAGAGATCGAGGATATAATGGTGGATCCTGCTACTTGAGAGGATGAGGTGGTTTTGATGGGAACTAGAAGCGACCGATCATTGCTTATGGAATTGTGTCTTTCTGAGAGATGATTCTATTTATCTAGCTTTTGATTTGCTCTATGTGTGCTCATTTTTTATCTAAGTCGTCGCTTGTATCTTAGAAAACTTGGTGCGTTACTTGGTTGATGAAATCCAAAAGAAGGAATTTTGAATATAAATTTGATCTATGTTAAAACAAAACCAAAAACCCTAAACCCTAAACTAAAACCTACACGTTAAGGCTAAAACCTAAGCCCTAAACCTTAAACCCTAAACCCTAAAATAATAAAAATAAAAAAAATAAAAAACACTAACCTTAAATTGTAATCCTTAAAACTAACCCTAAACCCTAAACCCTAAACCTATAACCATAAACCCTAAACCCTAAACCCTAAAACCCTAAATGATAAACCTAAAATCCTAAATCCTAAACCCTAAACCTAAACACTAAACCTTAAAACCCTAAACCCTAAACCATAACCCTAAACCATACTCCCTAAACCCAAAACCCAAAACTTTAAACATAAACCTAAAGTAACTAAATAAATTATAAAATTTACCTAAACCTAAAGTAACTAAATAAATTATAAAATTTACCTAAACTCTAAAACCTAATAAACCTAAACCTAAACCAAAACCCTAAGAATGGGCATAACTTTTATGAGAGGAACATCACTGTCAACCAGGCTCAGTCTTGATCTGGTGATGTAGGCGAGATTGGAGGCGGTGATTATCGTAGTGGTGGTGGGGGATGTGGAAGCCCTGGTGGATATGGAGGTGGTGGTGTGGGACTAATGTTATGGAGGAAGAGGAATGGGTTGACCATGGTGGTGGCGGAGGGAGAGATCAGGGATATGATAGTGGATCCTACTACCCGAAAGTCCAAGGTGGTTCTGATGGGAACTAAAGAAACTGAAGAATGGCCGATCCGATCTACTTCTTATGGAACTGTGATTTTAGAGTAGAGACAGTTCAAATTATCTAGGGTTATTGATTTCCTCAATGCGTGCTCATCTTTTATCTATGTCGTCGCTTATTTCTTAAAGAACTTGGTGTGTTACTTGGTAGATTAAATGGAAAAGGAAAAAATGTTGAATCTGAATTTTTTCTCTATTAAAAAAACCAAAAATCCTAAACCCTAAACTAAAACCTAAACCTTAAACCTAAAATCTAAACCCTAAACCTTAATAATAAAAAAATAAAATAAATAAAAAAATAAAAAAATACTAACCTTAAATCGTAAACCCTAAAACTAACCTTGAACCCTAAACACTAAACCCTAAACCTATAACCCTAAATCCTAAGCCTAAACCATAAAACCCTAAACCTAAAACCCAAAACCCTAGCTGGTTGTCTGCTGCTATTTTCTCCAACTTCATCCAGTTAAATTTGTATCTATTGCAATGTTTATCCTAGATGGGTGGCTTTAGGGCAAGCTTGCTGGTTTTTGTTCTCTAGTTAGTTCTTTCTTGTCTTGGATATTTGCTATCTTGGTTCTTCAGGACTCGTATGTTGGCTTCATCCTGGTTGGCTATATAATTTGGGTCTTATGTTATTAGCTCGACATTGCTATTCGATGGTTTTGGTGATTGTTATGCAGGTCCTTGCCTTATACCTATTTTTTATGCTCTACTACTGGTTATGTTAATATATTACGATGGAGAGGTTTTATAGCCAACTTGCTATCCCTTCCTGACTTATGCATATGTGGTCAATTGTTATGGGGTTTCTGACTTTGGTTTCTGCTGAATTCCCTTCTGGCAATGTGGTGTTGATTTTCATTGTTTACTTATGGGCTTTGTGACACGAAAACCATTTTAATTCTTGCCTCTCTTATCTTTTCCCTACTATTGTTAGACTAATGTAGACCCTTTGTTGATGCTCTTAACTAATTCATATTCAAACCCTATCATGCTCTATCGAATGGGTTGTCTTATAATGAGTTTGCTGCCTAATGTTGTATCTGATGAACTTCTTGTATTGGTGCTGGGCATTCTTTGACATGGTGTCTCATATCGGGTCTTATTTCCAGGATGGGAACCTCTTTCTCATTCTGACTTTAGCTGATTCTCTATCTACCTTGTATTTGATTAAAATTGCAGGTACTAAGGATATCAAGACTTTTATGGATGCAAATCTGAGTTTGTTGGCTATGATGGTGTGATGTTTTCACTCCCTTTTGTTTGGTAGTAGCTCTTGTGATGTAACCCTTGGATGTCTGGATGCTCATATTTGCATCGCTTGAAGTGGTGAGCTTGAGCCTTCTATTACAACTCTTTACTATCATTCTCAGATTATGCAGTTTTCAGTTATCATTTTGTCTGTATTACCTTAACTGCTCTAATTTTTTTTTGTTTACATTCTTGTAGGTGCTTCTCTCTTGTCCTCTTGTAGGTTTGCTCAGTGTCATGCATTCTCCCATCCATTGGCCCTAATCTTCCATGGCTTATTATGTTAATCAATTTGTATCTTTTGATTACTTTATTATTTTTTTTGCTTTTGGGTGCTTAGAAGGATTTACTCCTAGTGATTGTAGCTCTTTGAGCAATAGTTATGGGTTTATCCCTTTTGGGACCTTGTAACCCTCTTTTGGGGCAATAAAATTCCCTATATGGGGTTCCCTAAAAAAAACCCTAAAAACCCCAAACCCTAAACCCACAAACCATAAACCCAAAACTCTAAACCTAAAATGTAATAACCTAAACCTAAACTAAATAAAACCTAAAAAAATAAAAAAAACTAAGCGATAAATAAAATAAAATAAAACCAAAAAAATAAACTAAACCTAAAAAATAAAATAAAAAAAAATATAAAATAATAAATAAAAATAAAATAAAATATAACTAAACTAAAAATAAAATAAACTAATAATAAAACCTAAATAAAATAAAAACTAAATGGAAAATAAAAATAAAAAAAACTAACAAAAAAATAAAAAAATAAAATAATTACTTAAACTAAAATTAAACCTAAAAATAAAATGAAAAATAAAGCCTAAAAGTAATAAAACAAACCTAAAATAAAATAAAATCAACAAAATAAAATAAACCAAGCTAAATTAAAATAAACTAAACTAAAATAAATAAAACTTAAACTAAAACCTAAAACAACCTAAAATGTATACACTAAAATAAATAAAATAAAATAAAAATAAAATAAAACTAAAATAAAAATAAAACCTAAAATAAACCTAAAAAACACTATAAAGCTAAAATAAAAAATAAAACCTAAAATAAAAAATAACATAAAATAAAATTAGACTAAAAAATAAAACATAAACCTAAAACTAAACTTAAAAAAAATAAACTAAAATAAAGAAAGAACTAAGATAAATAAACCTAAAATAAATAAAATTAACTCAAAATACAAAGAAAATAAATAAATAAAATAAAATAAAATAAATAAATAATAAAATAGGAACTAAAGCTAAAAAAAGGCCTGACCAATTCTGGCTGGGCCAGATCCTGAAACCAGGCCACAGGCTCTGGGCCCTAGCAGGACCTGAGGCCACATATGTCATGAGCGGCCCAGGCCACAGGCCCCAGAGCCACTGAGATCTAGGCCCAGTGACCTGAGCAAGTAAGCCCACTGAGGCCACTGAGCCCTGAGGCTGAGGCCACAGATGACCTGAGGCCCTGGGCCCTAGGCTGGGCCTGACCTGACTTGGGCTCCCAGGCCACTGAGCCCAGGCCACAGGCTGGGCAGGCCACTGAGCGTAAACCTTTAGCCCCAGGCTCACTGGGCCTGAGCCAAGCCATGGCTGGGCCCTGGGCCCTGAGCCACTGGATCTGGCGTGACCTGAAGCCCTGGGCCACAGCACAAATGGACCCTGAAATCTGACACAACACGGAGCTAACTAAATAAGACCTATGGAATAAATAAAGAAAACTAAACATAAAATAAATTAAAATTAAAGATAAAACATAAACTAAAACCTAAACCTTAACCTAAAATATATAAAGATAAATAAAATAAAGATTAAAAAGATAAAATAACAAAAGATTTAAACTAAAGATATATAATAACCCTAAGATTATAAAGAATAAAAAAATTAAACATAAAATATAAATAAAATAAAACCAATAATAAAATTAAATAAAATAAATAAAAACTAAACCTAAAATAATCCTAAAAAAAAATTAAATAAATAAATAAAGCTAAACTAAGAAACTTAAACATAAATAAAATAAAAAAAATAAAATAAACATAAACCTAAACTAAAATAAATTAAACTAAAATTTAAACCTAAAATAAACTAATTCTACCTGAACCTAAAATATAAGATAAAATGTAAAAATAAACATAAATCTAAACTAAATCTAAAATATAATATAAAACTGAAACTAAGATAGATAAACAAAACTAAATAAAATAAAAAAATAAACCTAAATAAAAGTAAAATAAAATAAGATAAACTAAATAAACCTAAACCTGGGTTTGCTTATTAAAAAAACCCTAAAACCCCTGAGCTGAAACTAAATCATAAATTGGGCCACATGACCTAAAGATAAACCCTAAACCATGGGCTACAGATCACACCATAAACCCTAAACCCTGATCTTAAACTGACCTCTAGGCATAAACAAGATAAGGCCTAAAGGCCCTGAACCTAAGCTTTGCCTAGGCCCACATGAGCCCCCAGGCTCTAGGCCACTGATCTTAGGCTCCCAGGCCCTCCTTGCCTGACTTCACCTGGTAACTAAATATAATTAACCTAAACCATGCTAATAGGCTGAGCCTGACTAAACAACAGTAGTTGGGAACCTAAACTAAATTGAAAAGAAGATTGTTGAATCACTTTGTGTGTCAAAAAATAACCAAAACATAGGCCTTAAATGAAACTAAAAATAGATATTTTGGATCTGGTTTGTTCTCCATTAAAAGATAAAACCAAAACCTGCAACTAATTTGAACCGTGGACCTAAACGTACCCTAAACCCTAAACCCTAAACCTGAGCCTTAAAGCACAGGCTTAACTAAACCACCACAAAATCTAAACCCTAAACTAGGCCATGGAACCCTAAACCTTAAATAAACCCAAACCTAAAGCTAAAGCTCTAAACCCTCAGCTAACCCCTAAACCATAAACCCTAAAATATAAAACTTATACCTAAATTAAATAAATTATAAATAAAATAAAATAAATAAACTTAAACCAAAAGATAAAGTAAAATAAAACCTAAAACTACACTAAACTTAAACCCTAAAACATAAACCTAAAATGAAAATAAAATATAAAACTAAAGTAAATTAAAGATAAATAAACATCTTAACACAAAGGTAAAACTTAAAAATAAATAAAAACTAAACATTAAAATAAAAGAAAATAAATAAACAAAATAAAGATAAAAGAAACTAAATAAAATAGCCAAATAAAATAAACCTTAAAATAAAATCTAAAATAAATATAAAATAAACCCTAACCCTAAATTAGAAAAAAGAAAATAAAATAAACCTAAACCTAAGCAAAAGTAAACTAAACTAAAATAAATAAAACCTAAACATAAAACTAAAATAAACTAATCATAAACCCTAAACTTAATAAAATAAAATAAACTAAAATAAACTAAAATAAATTATAAACCAAAAAAAAATCTAAAATAAATACCTAAAACCTAAACCTAAAAAAAAAAAAAAAAAACTAAAAATAAACATAAACCTAAACCTAAACCTAAAATAAACTAAAATAAAAAAATCTAAGCTAATTTAAATAAAATTAAAAAATAAACCCAAATAAAAATAAAAAAATAAAATAAATAAAAGATAAACTAAATAAACCTAAATCTACTGGTTTTCTTAATTTAATAAAAAAACCCTAAACCCTAGACCCTAAATCATGAACCCTAAACTCTAAACCCTAAGCCCTAAACTAACCCTAAACATTAAACCCTAAACTTACAACCATAAACCCTAAACCCTAAAAAAAAACCACTAAACTAAACCATAAACTTAACCCTAAACTAACCCACTAACCCACTGCACCCTAAATCCTAACCACACTAAACTGGCCCTGAACCCTAAATCCTAAACCTAAATCCAAACCACAAAACACTGAGCTAATTCAACCCTATGATAATGAACTGACCCAACCATAAACCTTAAACCCTAAAGCCTAAAGCCTAACACTGACCATAAACCTAAACCACAACCTCCTAAACCCTAAACTCCAGTGCTAAAACCCTAACCCTGAACATTAATACTGAACCATAAACCCTAAAAGGATAAACCCTAAAACCTTAAAATCTAAACCCTTAACCTTAACCTTAAACCCTAAACCTAAACCTAAAGTAAATAAATAAATTAAAAAAATAAACTTAAACCCTAAAACTTAATAAACCTAAACCCTAAGAATAGGCATAACCTTGACGATAGGAATGTCACCGTCAACCATGCTCAATGAAGATCTGGCGGTGGAGTTGAAGGCAATGATGAAAGTTAATGCAGTGGTGGTGGGGGATCTAGAGGTGCTGGTGGATATGGAGGTGGTTGTCAGAATAGTGGTGGCTACCGAGACAGGAGGAGCGATGGAGGTTACAACAGTGGTGGTGGTGGAGGGATATGATGGTGGATCCCACTACTCGAGAAACTAAAGAATGGCTGATCTGATCTGTTGCTTATGGAACTATCTTATAGTAAATATAATTCTGATTATCTAGAGTATTTGATTTTCTCTATGTGTACACATTTTTTATCTATGTCATCACTTGTGTCTTACAAAATTGGGTGTGTTACTTGGTTAGTGAATCTGAAAAGAAGAAATGTTGAGTTTGAATTTATTCTCTGTTAAAAAAAACTAGAAACCCTAAACCCTAAACTAAAACTTGAACCCTAGACCTAAACCTAAACCCTAAAACCTAAATTTTAAACCTTTAAAACCCTAAACTCTAAACCCTAAACCCTAAACCTGAATCCCTAAAACCCTAAACGCTAAACCCTAAATTATAAATACTAAATCTTAAACCCTCAACTAACCCTAAACCCCAAACCATAAAAATGCTAAAACCTAAAACTAAACTAAATAAAACTTAAAAATAAAATAAATAAATAAAAACTAAACCAAGATAAAATAAAAGAATAAAATTTAAAATTAAAAACCTAAACTACGACATAAACCTAAACGTAAATCTAAACCTAAACCTAAAAAATAAATAAAATAAAATAAAACTAAACTAAAATAAAATGAATAAAACTTAAACTAAACAAAAAATAAAAACCTAAAAAAAACTAAACCTAAAATAAAGATAAAATAAACCTAAAATAAAATAAAATAAAAACTAAATGAAAACCTAAACCTAATAAATAATACTAAAAATAAATAAAAATTAAAACCTAAACCTAAAATAAAAATAAAATAAGCCTAAACCTAAACTAAAATAAACTAAACTAAAATAAAAAAAACTAAAACCTATACCTAAACCTAAACCCTAAAAAAAATAAATAAACTAAAATAAATCTAAACCTAAACTAAAAAATAAAACATAGAAATAAATCTAAAATAAAAACCTAAAACCTAAACCTGGAAAAAAAATAAAATAAAAACCTAAACCTAAATCTAAAAAATAAAAAATACAACCTAAACATGAAAAATAAAATAAAAATAAAACTAAACTAAAAAAATAAACATAAACCTAAACATAAACCTAAAAACTAAACTAAAATAAAAAAACTTAATTAAATTAAATAAACCTAAAATAAATAAACTAAATTGAATAAAATAAAATAATCTAAATAAAAAAAAAAATAAAATAAAATAAAATAAATCAAAAATAAACTAAATAAAACTATTAAACTGCACCTCCCAGTTTACTTAATTTAAAAAAACCCTAACCCTACAAAAAACCACCACCTACTGCAACCCCTTCCAAACTTAAACCTGACCACTAAACCACTAAACATTAAAACCCCTAAACCCTAAAGCCTAAACTTTAAACCCTATTCTAAACACTACCACTGACCTACCACAGGCCATAACCCTAAACCCCACCCCTAAACTATACTGCTAAAACCTAAACAAACCTAAATAAAATTTAAAATATAATAAATAAACCTAAACTAAATAAAATATAAAATAAAATAAAATAAAACCTAAACTAAGACCTAAATTTAAACCTTAAACTTAAACTTAAAAGTAAAAAAATAAAATAAAGTGAAAATAAAATTAAAATAAAATAAAATAAATAAAAAACTAAACTAAATAAAATAAAATAAACCTAAAATAAAATCCTAAAAAAAATAAAAACTAACATAAAATTAAAAAAATAAACCTAAAATAAAAAAATAAAAACTAAATAAAAACTTAAACCTAAAAATAAAACCTATAAAATAAATGTAAAATAGAACCTAAACCCTAAACTAACAAAAAAACCTAAACCTAAAATAAACAAAATAATATAAACTTAAGCCTAAACTAAATTAAAAAATACCTAAACCTAAATCTAAAATAAAATAAATGTAATCTCTAAATAACATAAAATTAAAGAAAAAACCTAAAAACATAAAATAAAAACCTAAAACCTAAACACAAAAAATAAAATAAAACCTAAACCTAAACCTAGAATAAAATTAAAACCTAAACCTAAAAATAAAATACAAATAAAACTAAACTAAAAAAATAGTGTAAACCTAAACTTGAAAATAAACTAGATAAATAAACATCAGAATATATAGTGGGATAAATAAATAAAAGTAAAGCGTGAAATAAAAATTAAAAAATAAATAGATAAAAATAAAGTAAAATAAAGCTAAGATAAATCTAGGCATGGGGTTTGCCAATTTGAAAAAAGGCCATGACCTGAGCTCCCCTGAGCCTCACCCTACAGGCACTACCCTGACCCACCACTAACCATAGCCCAAGGCCTTACCACCCACTCAGGCCACCAGGCCCGACCCCTTACTGGGCCTAGGCAAGGCCAGGCCTGGGCCTTAATCACACTGAAACCCTAAACTTACTGGGCAAACCCCAGACACTGGCTACCACAGGCCCTGACTAAGGTCTAATAATGACCCTACCATACTCTGGATCTGGGCCTGACCCTAACCCTAGGCCCTAAACCCAGGCTACCTAAGCTAAATCCTTAACATAGATTAATAAACTTAAATAAAGATTAAAACCTAAACTAAATAAAATAAAATACCTAAAATAATAAACCTAAATAATTTAGTAAATATAAAATAAAATAAACTTAAAATAAAATAAAATCAAACTATATAAACTTAAACCAAAGTAAATAAAATAAATAAAATAAAAACCTAAAAATAAAAAAACTAAACATAAAATAAAAATAAAATAAATAAAATCTAATGAGCTAAAATAAATTAAAATAAAATAAATAAAACCTAAACTAAACTAAACTAAATAAAATAAATTAAAAATAAACGCTAACTAAATAAAACCTAAACAAAATAAAACCTAAACTAAAATATTAAACAAAAACCTAAAAAAAATAAAAGTAAAACCTAAACCTAAAATAAAATAAAATAAAACATAACTAAAAGTAAACCTAAACTTAAAATAAATTAAAATACTAAACTAAAATAAATAAACCTAAAATTAATAAACTAAATTAAAAATAAAATAAAATAAAATAAAAATAAACTCAAATAAATAAATAATCTAAATAAACCTAAACTACAAGTTTACTTTTAAGAAATCCTAAACCTAAACTAACCCACCCAACACTAAACTTAACCCTCTAAACCACACCCACCCTAAACCTAAACCCTAAACCCACAAACCTAAATCTAAACCTAAACCCTAAACCACAAAAATCCCACCCTCCACAACTCACAACCATAACAACCCAAAACCATAGACCCAAAATCCAAAACCCTAAAGTAACCCTAAACCCTAAACCCTAAGAATGGGGAGAACCTTGATGGTAAGAACATTACTATCAACTAGGCTTACTCTAGATCTAGAGGTGGAGGGGTAGGCGAGGCGGTTGCTCGGGGAGTGGTGGTGGGGATTTAGTCTTGGTTCATATAGAGGTGGTGTTCGGAGCAGTGGTGGTTATGGAGGCTAGAGGAGTGACGGAGGCTACAATTGTGGTGGTAGCGGAGGGAGAGATCGAGGATATGATGGCGGATCCTGCTACTCGAGAGGTAGGGTGGGTTCTGATGGGAACTGGAGAAACTGAAAAATAACCAATCTGATCTCCTGCTTATGGAACTATGTCTTTATAGTAGAGACGGTTCTACTTATGTAGGGTTTTTAATTTGCTCTATGGGTGCTTATTTTTAACCTATGTCGTCGCTTGTGTCTTGGAAAACTTGGGGTTCTACTTGGTTGATGAAATCAAAAGAAGAAATGTTGAATCTTAATTTATTCTCTATTAAAGAATCTTAAACTCTAAACCTAAAACTCATAAACCCTATACTTAAACATAAACCCTAAACTAAAACTAAACCTAAACCCTAAACCCTAAACCCAAAAAAGCCTAAACCCCCAAAACTACCCCAAACCCTAAATCCTAAACCCTAAATTGTAAATCCTAAACCTTAAACCCACTAAACCTAAACCATAAACCCTAAACCTACAAACCTAAACCCAAACCCCTAAACCTAAACAAACCTTGAATAAAGATGTCATTTTGGGTAGATCTAAGGAATTACCTAATCCCAATAGTTATGATAGCTAAAGAAAATGTCTTCAATAGACTTTCCCTTGATTATTAGAGATTTGAATACCTAAATCATATTATAATACCATATATTATAGTATAATGTAGCATCATATATTTGAGCATGTAGTGATGTGTTTTTGGATATTTTATAAGATGTTTTGAAATGTTTTAGTATATTATGGTATTGTGCCTATAGTCTATATTAATATAAATCATAAAATATTGATTTAATAAACTAGATGATGAAGTTTGTTAAATTTGAAGTGGGAATTAGGTTGTAGTACCAAAGGTGTGCTATGCCACTTGTAGGCTAAAAAGTAAGATTTTATTTTGAAAATTAATATTATATGTTTTAGCATAGTATAACATCATATATCATAATATATTATTATGCACATTTTAAATTCTTTTAGTATTTTACAATCATACAGTCAAGCCTATAGTAGCATTATTTATAAAAATGTTGATTTGGACTTTAAAATGATGAAATTTTGCCAAATTCATAATAGGTAGAGCATGACATCATAATATATTATCAATTTAAAATATGTAAGTGATACGACTAAAATATATAATTTTTATTGTTTAGACTAATTTTAAGATTTTTTTATCTTAAGTAATCCCTTATGATGTGATATGCAATATAGTATAATATAATTTGTTATAGTGTATTATAATATAGGATGACATAACATAGTGTAGCACCATGCATTATAACACAGTATTGTGTATTACTACTTATTATTTAGCATATTTTTATTGGTTGTAGTATGATGTAGTAGAGTTTGTACTGGTATAGTTCATAAAAATACTGATTTGTAGACTGAGATGATGGGATTTGGCCAAATTTAAACTAAGCTTTAGGGAACATCATTGTGGGTGTACTATGGTGTGTCATTTAATCAAAAGAATGGAATTGTGCATCCAAAATTAATGTTTACTTTTCAACCAAATTTTATAAATTTTTTGCTTAAAGTGATTCATTTTATGGTATAATGTAAGATAATATATTATATAAAAGCATATTAAAAAATATAATGTACATAACAATAAAACCTCACATATACATGAATGTGGTGGGTGTGTTACTAAATGTTATTGTACATTATAGTACTTTTGTTATAATACATTGGGTCAAAACTCACAAAAATGTTAACTTGAAGGTTGAGATGGAACAATTTGGCCAAATTCATGGCACACACCAAGAAGCAACACCAAAATAATATTTTTATATCATTTGTAATAGAAAAATAACAATTTTACATCAAAATGATCATTATTTATATTTTGAGAAAATTTTGTTGTTCTTTTTAAGTTATTATAATGAGGTGTAATGTTAGGCAATATATTATATTATAGCAAATTATAATATAACATAATATATTATAATATAATATAGTGTGTTAATTTACACTAAAATATGTTTAGCATGATATTGCATAGTTACTTTGTGCTTGCATCATCAAAAATAATAAAATATTGATTACAATGTTAAGATAATGTAATATGAATGAATATATTGTAACGCTTTTGGTTGAAGTATTAAAGGTGTGCATAAGAGAAGAAATAAGATTTGATGAGAATTCCATGACAAGGAAATGGAGGGAGATCCACTAAGGGATCACATGCATTGAACATGACATGTGACAGTCTATCGAGGGCATAGAAAAGAAAATCTCGGGATAAGGTTTTGATTTGATTTATTATATGATTTATGGAAAGAAGATCCAATGGTGATAAGAATCTATAATCCACCAGGGATTAAGATCGAATCGACTTTAACTTTTTTTGTTTTACTTGATGTGGAGGCATATATGCTAGAGATATGGGCTCGAGTCTGCTAGTGTTTGGGTATATGAACCTTCCAATAGGGAAGTAGGTTCAGGCTATCCACTGGGGATTGGGATTTGAGTTTGATTTTATAGATTTGTTTGGGGATGTATCCATTGGGGATAAGAGTTTGGTTGTATTTCTTTGATTTAAACTCTACTGGGGGAGTTGGTTTAATTTGGCTCCAATGGGGAGGTTAGTTTTGAATTTGATTTGTTTATTTCACTTATTTATATATGATTTGGGGCTCCACTGGGGAGAAGGGTGTGATTTAACTCTGCTGGGGAAAATCAAATTGGGTTTAATTTAATTTGAGTTAATGTATGGATCATGTCAGTGTACGATGGACCCACTAAGAAGGGGCTATATCATCTTTGACCTACATCAGGTTTACATATCCAAAGGGATAGATTATAGGCTGCGGGGTACAGCTAGCCAACCTAAGGGGTTGCCTTTTGTTGTACAATAGCTATGCTAAGAATAAGGCATAGTAGACTTACATCTTCCAGGAACAAGCTCTTTATTAAATGCACAACAAATCAACCGACTATGGAGACTGAGTGAATGTCAGGGACTTATGTCAACTCAAAGTACTTAATTTTATCTTAATTTCATATGATTTGATACATTGTTTGGTTTAGTTTGATTTTGAATTGAGGGCATATCCAGGGATGTGAGCTCCAAATTTGATAGATTTAATTTATGGACCATGTGTGTTTGTGATGGACCCATTGAGAGAAGGGGCTATATCGAACTTATCTATCTGATTTACAAATCCAAAGAGATAGCCTATTGGGTGTGGGGGTAGAGCTAGCCAACCTAAGGAGTTTCCTTTCGGTGTGTAATAGCTATGCTAGGAAGAAGGTGTAGCAGACTTACTTCCTCTAAAGCAGGGAATAACCATGGGGTAACAGGTTGGTAGTAGACAATTCAAACCTAACTTAAGGGCAACTACTATGTGAATGCTGATGGGGACTTATATCAACTCAAGAGTAGTTAGGCAATTAATATAGGGTGTTTTGCTGACACTGCCCTAAAGATATGATACCTTCTTGGGAAAAGGTACCGCTAGGGGTGTCCTCCTAATCCACAAATGAATATAAATTTTTTTTATATATTTAAGTAGACCTTGTTGGTGTGCAGGGACCCAGAAGGGGCCATGTCATCTTTTACCTATCTCAGATTTAGACCAAGGAGAATCGTACATCCAAGATGAAATCTCCAATCACAGGGGTGGTTACAAGGAAAGGGGAATTGTCCAATCTGATAGTAACCCAGGTAGTGTATAAATGGAGTTGCAAAGGACGTGTTCCAAATATAGTGCCGATAAGGGAGGAGCTTCTAGGGGAATTATCTTGAGCCCTTGAAAAGAAAGCTTATAGGTACATGGTTGCCAACTAAAGGAGAAAGCGTAGTAGACTTACATCTGCCATGAGTGGTGTATCCTAAGGTGAAAGAGCCAACCAACCTACGGTGTATTTGTCAGCATGAGTGGTGTATCCATCAACATAGTGAGAACCAACTAGCCTAAGGTGTTCGCCGATGTATAATGATCAATCTGGAAAGAAAGAGCGAAAGCTTACATCTTTTCAAGCATAACTATTCATCAGGATAGTTTGTCATTCGCGGGACAAATACTATCTGACCTAGAATGACTATTAAGTGGGGAACCCTGAGGAAGGACTGGACCCTGACTTGAAATAGTTAGAAGGGAAGGAACTACTAGGGGACTTATCCTAAACCTCAAATATACTCATCCTAGTTAGTGCACGAAGGCTAATCCAAGAAGAAAGCATATCAGACTCACATCCTCTTAAATGAAGCCAACATGAGGTAGCTTACCAGTTATATAGTAAGGCTACCAAAAATAAAGGCCCTTGTGGTGCGTGGCCAAGTAAAGAAGAAAGCATAGCAGACTTACATCCTCCAAAGCAAGACCACTAGGTGACACACTAGTAGTAGGTAGCTATCCCAACCTAGAAAGATTAATGAGTGAGTGCCATTGGGGTGTTATCTCTCAAAGTAGGAGACAAAAGATATGTGTTTATTTTATATGTTTGTGAGTAGTTTGTGTTTGTGTTGTGTCGATAAAGGATAGGACGCTACTCGGGTTCCTTACACCTACCCTAAACACATCATGGAGGATCACAAACAAGAATACTTTCAACATGAAAGAGATTGAATTCAAAAAAGAATTTTCATTAATGATAATTATTCTCAAACATGATTTATAATATTTCTTTAAGTAGAGCCCAATGATGGGACGCATTGGGCACTCTCTATTATGATTAATAAGCTGATAAGATCCTCCTTGGTACTCTTTCTCTATGACAAAAGGGCCTTCTCCAGTGAGTTCAAACTTGCCTCCCATCTTGTGAAGAGCAAAAATCGGTCTCCTCAGAACTAAAATAAGCTCTCCTACTAGGAAAGCTCTAAGACTGACCAACTTGTTATGATCTTGAATCATTTTAGCTTTGTACAACTCAAGGTTTTGGCATGCTCATAGGCATCTCTCCTCCAAACCTTTGAGCTCTTCTAACTGTAACTTGGCATTACTTTATATTGTCATCTTAATATATCCTTAGTGATGGAGTTGGGCTTCTAATGGTAGAATGGCTTTGGATACACTAAGGTGAAAAGTAGATTGAGTTGGAGTTCTATATGTGGTGTGATAGGCACAAAGCTTCAACTAATTGCTCATGCTATAAACTTGTTGTTGTCATTTGTCTTCTTCATATTTGGATGAGAGCTTTGTTGAAGGCTTTTACTAAGCCATTTTCCCTTAGGTAGTTGATGATAGAATATCTCCAATCTATGTTGTGTCTCCGGGAAAAGTTGTTGATCTCAGTGCTCTTGAATTACCATTAGATATAATTCATCAGGCACTACGAACCTATACAATATGGTTCTAAAAAATTAGAGCACATCTTTGTTTGTGACCTCTCAGTGGAATTCTTTTGCCCATTTGGAAAAGTAGTAGTGGTAGCCTGATGAACCAATGACCCTTAGAAGAAGGAGGATCAATCGAACCCACTATGTCGATACCTCAACACTCAAATAATAATGAGGCCTATGTAGGATGTAGAATATTGGGTGGTTAGTGTAGGACCACACCGTGTATTTAACATTGGTATCACCTAGCTGTATCCATGTAATCTTTGATCATTGATGGCTAGTAGTATCCTAGTCTATTGATCTTGGGTTTCATCTTTGAATCGAATTGGTTGGCTCCACATAATCTTGAGTGTACCTCGTCAATCTTATGTTCATGCTTGTCAACAACCACATATGATCGAAAGGCGTCATACAAGACACCATCCATAAGAGCGTGGGATAGCTCTACTTCATCTGATGGGCTCAAGACTTCTCTTGAAGTAGTTTACCTTTATTTAGGTAATCCATGAATGGTTGCCTTCAATCTAACTCCTCATCATTATTAGCAATGGCAACCTCCCCTTCAAAAGAGTATTTTTTTGTTGAGTTCAATATTAAAAAGGGATAAGACTTGTCTATTTTAGACCTTTATTGATATGGACTCATCTTTTGGACATGTTGACTCCTTGGCAAGCTTGGCTAAAGCATACGCTATGGCATTCTCTCCTCGATTAATCTTATAAATGGTAACCTCTAGGATTTGGACCAATAACTCCATGGTGTACTTATGGTAGTGACAGAGCTTAAGCTTTATAACCTTATAAGACCTAACAATTTGGTTGATAACTACTTGAGAATCCTAGAAGATGTTGATGTTAATTCTTACAAGTGGGTGTACTACTAAGAAATCTAGGGCTTGTCCTTTCCCTTTACGGAAGGGTGCAAAGGTAATGTCAAACTGTCATAGGATCATGGACCGTCATTCTAACCACCATCGGACAATGTGTCATGAGATATCTTGTAGTGGATTGATCTAGAGATTAAATTCACCTTATGGAAGCATGTGGTGTTGTAGCTTTTGGAATGCAAAGATTAAAGCTAGGAAAGGCTTTTCAATGAGTGGATAATTAGCCTTAGCAGGGATTAGACGAAGGCTGAGGTAGTATAGTGCATTTTATTTCCCTTCGTCATTGTCTTGGGACAACAAAGCACCAAGGGAGTCATCTAACATAGCAGTGTAAAGTATGAGTGGGTTGTATAGAATGCTAGGTGACATCATCAGGTAATGCTTGATGTCTTTGAAGGCATGCTCACACTTGTCGTCCCACTTGAACTTGGCATCCTTTTTTATAAGTGTTGAGAATGGTTGATATCTTTTTGATAGGTTGGATATAAAGTGTCTTAGATACACCAACCACCTTAGAATGATCAAAGTTAAGTTAAATTTTAGGCGGTAGCATTTTAATATCCCTTAATCTTCTCGGATTAGTTTTGATTCTCTAGTGTTGGAACAAAACCAAGGAATACTCAGAATGCACACTTGAGGTTCATTTTGAGGTTAAATTATCTTAACTATTTGAAAACTACTCTCAAGTCAAAGAGATATTCTTCCTATTCTCTACTTTTGACCATGAGATCATCAATATACTTGATTTGATGATGAATGAGTTCATTGAAGATTTAGACATAACATTTGGTATGTTGCATCGACATTTTAAGTGAGGCATGACCTTATAGCAATAGATTACAGGGGTTCTAAAAAGTGTTTCTTTCATCTTGAGGGGCCATATTTATTTGATTATATCTAGATAAACTATCCATAAAGAAAGCATGAGATGAGGCAATGTACCATCGGCTTGGATTGGTAGTGGAAATTCATCTTTTGACATGCCTTATTTAAATCCCTAAAATCAGCACATATATGAATTTAGCCATTCTTTTTTTTAACTTGGATGATGCTGGTTAACCAGGTAAGATATTTTTCTTCCTAGATGAAGCCAACATCAATTAGTTTCTTGACTTCATAAATAACATATTATTTTATCTACTCACATACATCTAGGAGCTTGCTTGATAGGGTTAGCAGTAGGCTCTATTACTAGTTTATGGATTCTTACGTGGGAGCCAATCTAGGAATCTCTTAAAAACTCCATGTAAAGCAGTCCTTAAACTCAGTTAATAGCTTAACTAAGTCATTGGTTTCAATTTCATTCAACAAGAATTGATGTATGTCGGTGGATCTTCTTGACTCTAGTTGATTTCCTTGAGCTGTCACGGTTGATCTCTTCTTGAACTCTAGTGGTGCATCTTTGACTTCAAAATCATCTGGATCATCTAAGTTTTTAAGCACTCCTTATGACTTAATATGATTTTAATAGAACCTATCGATTCAAATGATTGGTGATGAAGTAGTAATCATCATCATAGACTGGATCCTCTGTACAAAATTCTAGTCCTAATCTTGATTAAGAGCTTTTACATTTGTTCTTCCATATTCATTCAAAGTAGTCACGTGCTCTAAGTCTTTACACGTGGATGACTTAGGAGCTTCATAACTACCAAACCTTTTTAAGAGGAAAGTGGGGTTAGAGCTAAGTGTTGACCTCATTTTTTTAGACATCATTTTATAAAATGATATCAAGTTCAAATGAGGATTTCCTACTTCAAATTCAAAGTCAAACTTAAAGTCAACTCTAGTCAACCTAGAGTTGACTTAAATAAACCCAATCAAAGTCAACCCACTAAAATTTGACTAAATTAAAACACCAAAAATATTCCAAAATATCAAATAAATATTTTTGATCATAATAACAAAGAAATTTGAGTTTATTAAGGCCTAAATTAAGTAAATTAAATTCCTTAAATCAAAATGACTTAAATAGGCTACATTGAACTCAAACCCAAGGAAAATTAAAATAAACTCAAGATGATTGTCTTAAATCATTTGGCGATGATGATAGGACACAATCCAATTTCCCATTGGATGTAATTGGGTCAAATAATTTATTTGACCCATTTGAAATCAAGATTGGGTTAAGTGTTTTACATAAAAAGAAATTAATGGGGAAACAATTAAAATGTTTTAGGAACCTTGATTAACTTCTAATAAAACCCCTTAATTACTTCATGCTAAGATCCAAAGGGAATAAGCCAAATACAAAGTCAAGGGAAGAAGGCAAAATTCCTTTTGCCCTCATCACCTCCCACCTCTTCCTCAAAGGACACATGTAATGCAGAGAAGTGAGATAACAAGATTCCAAGCTATCTCCATACCTCTAACAAACCAAGGGAGAGGAAATAAAGTGCATAAGAGCTTACCATATAGAAACCAAGCATAGACACTTCCCCAAGGAGAATTAAGCCCACATACATCCTCACATGTCCAAATCAAGCAAAATGAAATCTCCCCTCCCTCAGTGCTCTCAACCATTGTGAACCATCAAAACCAAAATCCAATCCAAGGCTTGGTCTAGAGATCAAACTACAAAATTGGCTCAATTCTTTAGCAAGGCCTCTTGAAGAAACAAAGCTGGAATTGATTTCAACCTCAAAACTCTCTAAATCAAGGTATGCCATTGATGACCCTCTTTTCTTCAAAGCTTTGGCCTTGATTGTTTCCTATAAGGCTTGTCCTCCAGTGAGATCAAGTCATATGGATTGAAAGAAGACCTTGATCATGCACTTTAAATCATGCAATTTCATTATATATCAAAGATATTAACCAAAACCATGGATGGTCCTGTGCGGTTGGGGAGGATAGACCGTCCATTTCTTTTAAAAGAAATGGGCGGTGATCTAGGCATATAATTTGATTAAATCCTTTAAGAATCAGAATGATCGAGCGACCTAGAATCATCCGATCAACCCATCGACGGTCGCATCGTCGACACATCTTGATCCGAACCAGATCAAGAGGAACACGATCTGAGGATAGTTTGAATCATTTTAATGAAATGCGTCGGCTCACTTAAAAGCCATTAAGCGTTAATTAGTTAAATAATTTAATTAATTAATTAAAAACTTGAAAATTTCAAAAAATCATATAAAATCAAAGAAAAATTAGAAAAATAAAAATAAAAGCTATATGTATTCATCTTGATGAGAGGAATCCATAAAAATTAAAATCCCTAATTTGTATTAGGTACTTTTTCCTTAATTTGGGTTTAATTGAAAAACATTAAACCCTAATTACTCTCAAATTAATAATCCAATCAATTTGAAACTTTTGGAAAATTAAACTAAGCATAGAACATACCTTAGGTAAATTTTTGGGGATTTAATTCTCTAAATTCAAATGAAATTGTAATTTTATGTGTATTAACCATTAAATTAATTAAATTAATTACCCTTTAATAAAATAATGAGAAAACTTTAATCTAATAATCTTAAATCAATATAATGAAATTCAGAATATTAATTAAATATAATCAAACCTATATGAACATAATAGGTCACTAATTAACTTAATTTGGTAATTAAAGAATTAAATAATTCAATTAAATGACCTGAACTTAATTAAATCATAATAAATCAACCAATTAACCAAAAATTATAAATAAACCCTCATTGGAAAGGTATTTCAGTGAAGAATAAGTTAAAAATAAAATATTTTAATGAATCTTAATAAATTAGGCTTAATTTAGGTTTTAATGAAATAATTAGAACCTTAATTACACCCTAATTACATCTCTAATTAAGTTGAAACTTTAGAAACATAAAATTGGCATGTAACCCCACATGCCATAATTATCTCAAACCCAATTGGTCTATAAATTTGGAATTCTTGATTTTCCAAATCTCTATGTCAATATGAACTAAATAATAATTAAGAATAATCATTAATTCATTGAATCAACAAATAAATTGAACTAATCTGAAATAAACATCATAAATACTTAGGTAATTCATCAAAACTTTCTAAGTCAAAGAATTTAATCAAATAATAAAATTTTAAGAAAATCAATACTTAATGAAATTCAAACATAATTAAACTTAAGTTAAATTTAATAAAACCATTCATCCTTAATGAATTTAAATAATGAACTTAAAACCTAGATTAATCAAATCATCAAGTAATTAACCTAAGTACTTTGGGTTAAGAATAATCTATGAACAAACAAACTAAGGTATTAATTCATATTAATAAATTTAAACCTTAAGCTTACAAATCCATGTTTTAATATCTTAAGTTAAATTGAATGAAATCAAACTTAAATCAAACTCTTTAAATTAACATAAGCCAAATCAAATGAAATCCATATAACTTAATTCAAAATAAAATAAATCAAACAAATTAAATCAAATAAAGTAATTCAAACAAATGAAATAACATAAATCAAATCCAAACATAAATAAAATCAAAGGATTAATTAAAATACTTAAGGTTTTAGTTAGCCTTTGGAAACCTCATTAGGATTTAGGATGCAATAAAGTGAGTTTCACCTAAAATGAAATTCATTCTATTTCTCATTCTTGAAAACTTATACAACTTTAACCACATAAAATGAACATAAAAGTGGAAATTAAATCATTAAGTCATTTGAATTGAAACCAACCAATGGTAAAATTAAAATTCAAACTTCAAACTTAAACTTAAAGGCCAGACTTACCACACAAACCCCACTTCACACTAGATTACTTGGGTCAGACCTAGATCTAGGTTAGATCATTATGATTTTCTTTTAATCTCATGATATGTTGTGATATGCTTCACATGTGTGGTGTATTTCTTTGTGGATGCTTAGGCTTGTTTGTTTATTAGGCGGATGTTAGAGCATTCTTCTAGATTTAACATTATTTTTTTATAGGGGTTGTGTTAAAGGGATCACTTTAATAAATAAATCATAAAATTATTCTTTGCTTAGGTGCAATCCTTAACATAGTCCATAGGGGTGGGCTTGGAACAAACTAATACTATTATATATAATGCGCTTTGTGTCTTGTGTATTTCTAACATCTATTTTCGAGGGCTTAGGATTTTCTTTGAATTTTCAATGTAAACTTGAGCTTAGAATTAGGTTAGGATCTATGGGGTCTAGGATTAGCGGGAGACCGAGATGGTGCGGTGGTCCCTATGGAGCCCAATGGATGTCCCCAGAAGGAGACTTTCTTGGAAGACACATAGATCGAACTTTTAGTTTAGACCGAGTTGTATAAAGGGAAGAACTTGCCCAATTTTCTTTCTTCAGGTGTATAGATGCAATGCATTGGCCTTTTCTTATATAATTTAATTTGGCTTGATTTATTTTGGGTGTAATAGAAATAGCATGCTTTTCTTAGGTTTCTTTGTGCTATGTTTGTCTTTGTGATGTATGCACGGACATAGGCTCATAGGATAAACTACCCAACTAAATCAATTGAAACATAAAATAAACACAACTCATAATCTTCATACAAAAGCCTAGGTATTAAAGCAAGATAAAATATCTAGCAACCCCCCTTTGGATGTTTTAATATCATGCATAATCATATTATTTCACTCTTGGTTAATGAAGGACTTCCATCCTTGTCGAGAACACTGGGCTTGACCTTTGAGAGCTATGGTGGAAGTACACCTTCTTCTCGATTTGGCCCATAATCTTTTCTAATTACATGCATTAGGCATAAATTGTATTCTATGGCCTAAAATGAATATTGAGTCAAAAAATTATAAAATCTAAAAAATGTGCATTAGTTAGGTACATCTTCATACCTACATAATCTTAGGGGTAGGGAGTAAGTCTAGGTTCATAGATTTCTTTCCTAAAACTACATAGCCATCTTGCATTCATATGACTCATGGTTTTAAAATACACTTAGGTAGTGTTAGTTGGCGGCCTTCTCCAAGAAAGTTATAAGTCCGGAAAGAGGGATAGGTTCCTTCAAGTGAAGAGAATGACCAATGATTCCCAAGAATAGAATTAGTCGAGCATCTATGTGTGAAGCACAAGACTAGGTTCTAAAGCATCCTTTTAGGAATAAGTCTTCAACCAGCATTTTTGCGGTCTTGTGTTTTAGAATCTAAGTCTAGATTTCTAAAGAAAATGATAACTTGAATTCTAAAATTAAATCCCAAATTTGAAGCCCAATCATAGGATAGATGAAATGTCTGGGCATCCCGGTATCAATAGGCATTTCTACTCTTTTCCATTTGACTCTTAAAAAATAACTCTCTCCAATTTGGACCTCTCCCAATTGAATTTCCAAAATCAATCCTTTGAAAGCTACCTTAGTAGTCTTTAGGAATAACCACTTATTTTTTAATCGAGTATTCTTAGAAAGACCCTTCTAAGATGTAATTAACTATAAAGGCTTGCCTTTATAGGGAACCATGATCTAGAATAAAATTGACCTGTTCTACTCTTCCATGTAGTTGGGAAAATACTACTGTACACGAAAGACCCATTAGCCTTGAGTCTTTTTGAAATGATTGAATCCATTACAAAGCATGTTTATCTTTCAAGATAATATGTTTATTCCTTAATGTTGTATTTGATCATCTAAATAAAATATTTCTAAACTCTATGTGGTGTCATTTTCTTTCTCTATTCAGAGAAAATAGAACCAACACTAAGGTTCCCAAGCGATTTTTAGCATAAACACTTGGATACACTTATGCATTGCTTTGGAGCCCGATCTTCATCAATATCTTGCTTAACTATCACCTCCAAGGGAATCTACTGCTAAGAAGAGCTGGCTAGTGTGCTAAATATATAAGACTCATCCTATGAACAAGATTCTAAGTCTATATGGATAACAGGTGTACTCTTGGTAGTTAGGACATATCTTCTATTAGGTGGCCAATAATGAGGTTTTCCACCCTTGGGACTACCTGAATTGGCCTCTTCCTCTGTTGGAGGTTAGGTAGTCCTACCCATATGTTTAAATAGAGTAATGAACTGTCGGTGGAATCTAATGCCAGGCTTTGCTTCCTCCTCCAAGTCTATTTTCCCTCCCTTTTATTTTCTTTTTCATTTTCTCTATTCTTTTCTTTTTTTCCTTTTCTCTATTTTTTTCTTTTTCTTTTTATTTTTCTTTTATTTTTAAACTTTGACCAAGTTCATGAGAATAGACTTATTGATTTTGAGGGAGGTAGTAAGCAGCATCCTCATATATACTGACCTCATGAATTATAAATTACTTGAGATCTCTTTTGACACAATAGACAATCCCACCTCTCACCTTACACGATGTAGAGAGGATGGAACTATGTTGTTCTCATGTATCCATGGTCTCCCAAGCAAGCGTTGAAAGATGTATCTGAGTCTATAATGTGAAACTTGGCTTTCTTCAATCATCTATCTCCAAAGCAACACTATGGAGCTAAGGCACATTGACCTCACTTTTGGAGTCAATTCAATCTACCCATCTTAGACTTAGGAATCTTCTAGACACTAATACTTCCCTAGTCAAAGACACTTCTAACAATTAGGTAAACACTTAACCTAAGCCTAAGACTTAGAAGGGTTAATCATAAGATTAGGTTATGCTTTTGGGATTAGGATAATCCCACACAACAAATCGAATCCATGTTCACCTTCTCAAACCAAACCTCAAGTTTAATTCAAACATCAAATTCAAATCTAAATCCAAACCCAAATTCAAAACCAAATGATTGAAGCCCATGATCAAATCCAAACTTGAAACCCTAAGCCATATGACCTATCCCATGGACTTAGCCATATCTTAATCCAAATCAATCCAAATCAATTTATATCTTCAATCATCTTCTTAAATATAAATCAAATCTAAATTCATGATCAAAACTAAACCAAACTTAATCAAATTAAATCAAAACCCTTCCACAAGCCATATGACCTATCCCATGGACTTAGCCAAATCTTAATCCAAATCAAGTCAAAGTCAATTGATTTTCTCACAATTCAATCAATTTCAATTATCTTCACAAATTTAAATGAAATATACATTTAAAGCAATAAAAAAATAAATCAAACCAAGAAAAATCCAAACCATGACCCAACTCCATGGACTTAGCCAAATTCCTTCATTCCAAAACCCAAATTCAATTGATTTTCTCATGATTAGTCATACCTTCAATTATATTCACAAATATAAATGAAATCTATAATCATCAAGCAAACCAAAATCAATCAAACCAACTTAACCCTTTTGACTTAAAATGTTCAAATGAACCAAAGCTAATTGAATTTATATATCAATCCCAAATCCATATATAAACTCAATTAAATCAAACTCAACCCAAAATCAAAATTAAACCCAATTGGTCCACTTGACCTAAAGTGGCCAATTTGACCTATTTGAGCCAAGTTCTAATGTACCCAAATTAGATTGAACCAAGCCCATCAAAACCTAGCATCATGATTGTTGATCAACCTAGGTTGATCAATTCTAAATTAGGTCAAACAAGTCAACTTGGTCATTTGACCAAGTCAACCTTAACTTATATGAACCCAAACTAGCAAATTGCAATCTAAGACAAATCCCTTGAAACTAATGATTCATACCAAATCAAAATCAATATTTGAATATGACTTGACCTTCAATTGATTCAAACAAAACCCAATTGGCCAGCTTGACCCAAGTTGACCCAAATTGACCTAAAAGACCAAATTGGGTCAAATCAATATATAAACCAAATTGATTGCAACCAATGGCTCAAGTTCATTCCAAATTGATTGTTGAACTTGACCAAAGTCATGATTGGACCCAATTGAACCCAATTGACCTACTTAGCCCAAATTGACCTAAAGGGTCAAGTTGGCTAAATCAAACTAAATCCAAATTAAACCAAAGCCTACAATCATCTTCAATTGGTCAACTAATCCCAAACCAACTCCCCACCCATGCTAATTTGGGGTGGTCACCATTTGACCCATGGGAGGTGAAATCACCTTACCCTTCCCATTGGGGTATTTGAAACCCATAGGACACATATGAGTCCTCCTTGGCAGCCACCTCCACACCTTGAAATCTAAGCCAACCACTCCTCCTTTCAACCACTCCCCAGATTATGGACGACCCTTAGAAGCCAAACTCAATCCCACCGTTCCATCAAGATGGCATATACCCTCTCATTTCACTCAAACACACAAAAATAATTCCTCAGAGCCCCCACCCAAGGCAGGCCCTAGAGCCATTCTTTAAGCTCAAGCTTTCTCGATCAATAATGCCATTCCCATCCATCCCAAAATAAGGCGTTCCCATTTTTGGCATTTCTCCATCAAAATCAAATTAACTTTCACACACCTTCCTCAAGCCTTGAGTAAGAATGAATCATCTCCACTGAAGCACAGGTGTGACTTTGATCAAATCTGAGCTCCAAATCAATGGTTCATGGCCTTTTGAGCAAACATTGAAGAATTGATCTAATTGCTACTCAACAGGGCTTCAACTCCACTAGATGAATATTCCTTAATCGTTCAAGCTGCCAGACTTGAGCTCCGGCAAGGTATGCTTCCAAAACTGATCCTTAGAAAAAAAATGGGTTGGAGCATTTTGAAAAAAACTTGCATCTTGTGTGATCTTGACCATTGGATCCCCTCTGATTGATGTGGCGGAATCCTTTTTTAGTTGATCTAGCTTCGTAATGGATCAAGTGAGCATTGGTGGACATACTCCATTCTCCCTCACTTCCATGATGTTAGAGCATGTACGTTGTTAGTGGATTGAAAGGGGCATGTGATTAGATCACTAGATTGATCGATTTAATCTTAAGCGGATTAATCATAGTTGTTTGATAAAATTGGTTGTGGATGAAAGCATGTTGATGGGCGAAAGTGGGTCTTACCATGTAGGCGAGTCGGATAAGTTTAAGTAGCCAATCCCTTGTCAAGTGGAAAGCACGCATGTAGCGCCGCGTGAAAGCGTCCCATATGATGTAGGATTAAGCTTTAATTAGGCTTAACTAATCATTTTTAATGGCAAAAACTTCTAAAAATCATAAAAAATCATAAATAAATAAAAAAAATGCAAATAAATGCCCAGTTTAAAGGTATTTTAGAGGAAAATTATTTTAAAATGATCTTAATTAATTTTGAACAATAATTAAGGTTTAATTGCAAAATTAATCAACTTAATTACTCCTTAATTACTTGAGCAATTAATCAAATTTTATGGGTTAATTTAATGGGATGACCTCGCCTCCCATGATTTTCTTGGGATTTATTGCTCACATAGTATAAAATTTACTAATTAAACCTTAACTACTCTTTTAAGTTAATTAATGATTAATTGATCCCATGAGCATAACAAATTGGTTAATTAATTTTATTAATCATTGTTCAACAGTAACTTAAATAAAGAATACGGTTGGGACCCCTTTCACTAAGTTCATTTCAGCCTTTTTGAAAATGAAATTAATTAATATTTAACTAATTAATTAAATCACTTAATCAAATTGAAATCATAATCACATCAGACCTTAATTAATTAAATCATGGGGGTAGATCTTTAAGTGTTTAATAACTTAAATGAGTTTAATGAAATTATGGTTAGTCCACATGTGTGGGAAAACCATAAGAGTAATTAATTAAGTCCTTTAATCTAATTAACTATTAATCATGAGCCAATTGCATTAGGCCTCTTTTATTTCCTAGGATCATTGCAAGTTTATTTTCCATGCATATCATGTTGGCTCATAATTATTTAGTTAATTACTTTAAGGTGACATAAGAAAGGGTAATTAATTCATCTAATTAAGGGTTCAACTTAATTAACCCATAAAATCAACTTAATTACATTTCCTTAAATTAAATTAAATCACTAATGTGGGAATGGGTTTAAAACAACAAGTGATGATTTCTCTTCTCCTCTTTAAATAAAATCAAATCCAAAACTTAATTAATAAAGAAGCTTTGGTTTGCTTTAAATAATCTTATTTGATTTGATTGTCTTTAAGAACTAGTTTGGTTGAATGAATCACATGCTTATATTTGCTTATCCTCTTTCCAATCATGTTAAATTTGGTATGTCATTTCAATTCAAGCATCCACCTTTTGAAAATCAAGTAAAATAAAATGGATTTTTTTTTATGTAAGCTTGCATGTGTTGATTTAATTTAATATATGAGTAGCTATTATCACTATTAAATCCAAATGTATTTTTCAAAAACTTATAGATGAATAATAATATGTGTTATGATGCTAGTTATAAATACATAAGAAATGTATGTGCTTATAGCTTAAGTGTATGAATGTTGAGTTCTCTTTCCTCTATTCATATGTTGATTTATATAAGATTGAATGCTAATGAGAATATAGTCACGGACATCCACAGGAACACGAGGCTTTAGCTAGCCCCAAGGAGGTCATTTCATTACCTCACTTCCTTCGTTTGTTACTTGGTTGATGAAATCAAAATGAAGAAATGTTGAATATAAAAATAAAAATATAAAAAGAAAAACCCTAAACCCTAAACCCTTTAACCTAAACCTAAACTATATAAAACCTACAAATAAAATAAATAAATAAAACATAAACTTAAATAAAATAAAATAAAAAAACCTAAACCTAAACCTAAATCAAATAAAAAAAATAAAACTAAACTAAAATAAAATAAATAAAACCTAAAACTAAAATAAAATACACCTAAAAATAAAAAAATAAATAAAATAAAACTAAAACATAAAATAAAATAAAATAAAACCTAAACTAAAATAAAAACTAAATAAAATAGACCTAAAATAAACCTAAAATAAATAAAAAAATAAAATAAAACTAACAAAACCTATAAATATAAATAAATAGATAAAATAAACCTAAACTAAAATAAATTAAATGATAAATAAAACCTAAACCTAAACCTAAATTAAACTAAATTGAAACTAAACTAAATAAAATAAAATAAACTAAAATTAAACCTAAACCTAAACTGAAAGAGCTAAAATAAAACCTAGAAAATAAAATAAAACCTATACCTGATTTAAAATCAAAGAACCTAAACCTAAAAGAAAAAAATAAAAAAATAAAATAAAACAAAAAAACAAACATTAACCTAAACCTAAAAATAAACTAAATATATAAACCTAAAATAAATAAAATTAAACTAAATAAAATAAAATAAACCTAAATAAAATATAAAATAAAGATAAACTAAAATAAATAAAATAACTACATGGTAAATAACTTAAACCTACTTGGTTTGCTTAATTTTTTTTTAAAACCCTAAACCTGAGCCCTAAGCTAACACTATCACCTAAAGTGACACTGAGGCCCAAGCCACAAGGCCCTGAGCTCTGCCTGAGCTGGGCCCTAAGACCCTGGGCCCTATGACCTAGGCCCTAAGAGCTGGGCCATGGGCCCTGGGCCACAGGCTGACCTGGGCCTGGGGCCCCTACTGACCTATACACTGTGTGACCTGAGCCTAAATAAATAAGATTAACTAAACCTAAATCTAAGATAAGATGAATGACTAAACAAAGGCTGGGTAAAATAAACCTAAACTAAACTAAAGATAATAAAAACAATAAATGCCTATAATATAAATAAAAATAAAGAAATAAAAAAAACCTAAAAGATAAAAAATAAATAAAACTAAAAGCATAAAATTATTCTAAAATAAAATAAAAAAAATAAAATAAAACCTAACCTTACTAAAAAAAATAAACTAAAATAAAAATAAAATAAAAAGAAAATAAAATAAACCTAAACTAAATAAATAAACTAAACTAAAATAAATAAACTAACCTAAACAAAATAAAATAAACTAAAAATAAACCTAAAATAAACAAAAATAAAGCCTAAAATAAACTTAAAATAAAAAACCACAAACCTAAAAATAAAATAAAAAAAACTCACTAAAGATAAACCTAAACTAAACTACACAAAAAAAGATTAAAACCTAAACTAAAATAAATAAACTAAACTAAATAAAAATAAAAAATAAACCTAAATTTAAGTAAAACATATAATAAACTAAATTAAATAAAAAATAGACTAAAGAAACCTAAACTTATCGGTTGATTTAATTTTTTTTTTTAAAAAAAAAACATAAATCTTAAATCCTAAACCTTAAACCCCTTAAACCTACATAAAAACCCTAAAACCCTAAGCATAACTTAAACCCTAACCTAAACCCTAAACCTTAAAAGCATAAACTAAAACCACAAACCTAAATAATAAACCACAGACCCTAACAAACACCACAAACCCCAAACCCCAGACCCTAACTTAAACCTAAAGTAGCTAAATAAATTAAAAAATAAACTAAACCATAAAACATAATAAACCTAAACCCTAAGTATGGGAACCTGGCATGAACATCAGATCAACCAGTCAGTTAGATCTGGTGGGGGGAAAGAGGCGTGGGATATCGTGGTGGTTTGTCATGGAGGGGAGGAGGGACAGAGGTTATAATGGTTGTTGTGGCGGAGGGAGAGATAGGAGATATGATGGTGGATTCCACTCGAGAGGCAGGGTGGTTATGGGAACTAAAAAAAATTGAACAATCAATCCAATCTGCTTATAACTATGCCTTTATAGTAGAGACGATTCAAGTTATCTAGGGTGTTTAATTTCCTCTATGCGTGCCCACTTTTTATCTCTATCATCGCTTTCATCTTAAAATCATAGACTGTTACTTGGTTGATCAAATCGAAATGAAAAAATGTTCAATCTGAATTTGTTCTCTGTTAAAAAAACCAAAAACCCTAAACACTGAACTACTAAAACCTAAAACCTAAACCCTAAACCCACAAACCCAAACACAAAACCTAAACCCTAAACCCTAAACCACACCCACCTGACCCCAACCCTACCACTACCACCCTTCCCTTAAACCTACCCAAAAAATACTAAACACCCTAAACCTTTAAACTAAACCTAATATAAAACATAAAATAAATAAATAAAAAAAACCAAAATAAAATAAAATAAAATAAAATAGACATAAACTAAACTAAACTAAACTAAAACCTAAAATAAATAAAAATAAAACTAAACTAAAATAAATAAAACCTAAACTAAACTAAAGATAAAAACCTAAAATAATAAACCTAAATTAAAATAAATAAATAAAAGTAAGATAAAGAATAAATAAAAACCTAAACCTAAATAATAAACCTAAATATAAAACATAAAAATAAATAAAAAAAATAAAATCTAAACTTAACAAAAAACCTAAACCATAATTAAAATAAAATAAACATAAACCTAAACTAAAATAAACTAATAAATCTGAGCTAAACTAACTAAACTAAACCTAAACCTAAACTAAATATAATAAATAAAAATAAACCTAAGCTAATAACTAAAATAAAACCTAAAACTAAACCTAAATAATAAAATAAAACCTAAAACTTACCTAAAAACCTAAACCTAAAAATAAACCAAAATAAAATCTAAAAAATAAATAAACATAAAATAAAAAATTAAATAAAAAATAAAATAAACCTAAATAAAATATAAAATAAACTAAATAAACCTAACCATTTTCATTAATTTAAAAAAAATAAACACCCTAAAAACCTAAACCACAACTAATCACTAAAACCACAAACCCTAAACCCTAAACTAAACCCTAAACCCTAAACCACACCTAAACCTAAAACTCTTAACCCCACAAACCTTAAACCTAAACCAACCCTTAACCCTAGACCTTAAACCCAAACCCTAAAACCTAATAAACTAAATCAAAACCCTAAAGAATAGAGGCTGAACATCAGTCAACCACATCCTCTAGATCCGATGATGGAGGAGATGATTATCCTAGTGGTGGTGGGGTATCTAGAGGTGCTAGTGGATATGGAGGTGGTGGTTGGAGCAGTGGAGGTTATGGTGGCAGGAGGGAAGAGGTTATGTCATGGTGGTGGCGGAGGGAGAGGCTATGATTATGGATCTGTACTTTCGAGGCGAGGTGATTACGATGGGAACTGAAAAATTGAAGAGCAGATCTTGCTATTGAACTATGTCTATATAGTAGAGATGGTTCTAGTTATCTAGGGTTTTTTATTTTCTTGTGCCTTAGAAAACTTGGTGTGTTACTTGGTTGATGAAATCACAAAGAAGAAATGTTGAAACTAAATTTGTTCTCTGTTAAAAAACTAATAATAATAAAATCCCTACACCCTAAACCTAAAATCTAAACCATAAACCCTGACCCTAAACCTTAAATCCCACAAAACTGACCTAAACTATAACACACCCTACCCTGGGCCCTGACCTGACCCTACTGACCCACTGACCCCCAGGCCACTAAACTGACCTAAACTACTACCTCTAAACCCTAAACCCACTTCTAAAACTAGGCTTTGAGCTAACCCTGGGCTTGGGCCATGGGCCCACCCAGCCCAGGTGGCCCCACCCCTAAGGCCACTGGGCCACCCTAGCCTGGAGCCTGGGCCTGGGCCAGGCCCTGATCCTGGGCACTAGGCCCTTACTAGGCCACTGAGATCTGGGCCTAACCTCTGGGCCCAAGAAATAAAGGCTAAACTAAATGACTAAAGATAAGATAGTAAAAACTTAACCTGACAATAAGATAAAGATACTAATAAAATAAATTAAGATAAAATATATAAATTAAACTAAACTAAAAAATAAACCTAAGATAAAAAAAATAAAATAAATAAAACTAAAGTAAAATAAAAATAAAATAAATAAATATAAAATAAATATAATAAACTAAAATGTACAAAGCCTAAAAATAAACCTAAAATAAAAAAATAAATAAAAATTAAAACTCCCTAAAAAACCTAAACCTAAAATAAAAGAAAAATAAACAAAATAAAATTAGCTAAACCTAAACTAAAATAAACTAAATTAAATTAAATAAAACTTATACCTAAACCTAAAATTAAACCTAAACCCTAAACTAAGTAAAGAAAATAAAAATAAACCAAACTAAACTATAAATAAAATAAAAAAAAAAACCTAAATAAAACTTAAACCTAAATATAAAATAAGAAAACCTAAACCTAAATAAAGATAAAATATAAAATAAAATAAAACATAAACTAGGTCTAAACTAAACCTAAACAAAGAAAAAACTAAATAAAATAAAAAATTAAAACCTAAACTAAACTAAAATAAAACCTAAATAATATTAAAACTAAACCTAAAAAAATAATAAACCTAAAAATATAAATATAATAATAAATAAATAAAGAAACACTACTCTACCCAACCTACCAAACCTTAGGCCCAAACCCTATGACCACAACCACTGACCATACACCCAACCTATTACCACTCTAATAAACCAAAGCTAAAAACTAAAGAATAAAATAGATAAATAAAGCTAAACCAAAATAAAATTGAAAACCTAAAACCTAAAATAAAATAAAATAAAATAAAATAAAAGAACTAAACTAAAACATAGATGAAAATAAAATAAAATAAAATAAACTAAAATAATAAATAAAAACCTAAACTAAAAAAAAAATAAAAAAAAATAAAATAAAATAAAACTAAACATAAAATAAAATAAGACAAACAAAATAAAATATAAAAAAAATAAAAAACCTAAAAATAAAATAAAAAAATAAAATAAACCTAAACTAAAAAAAACCTAAACCTAAAATAAAATTAAAATAAACCTAAACCTAAACTAAAATAAATAAAATTGAAACCTAAAATAAATTTAACCTAAACCAAATGCTAAACTAATTAAAATAAAATAAACTAAAAGAAATCAAAGAAAACTTAAAATAAAATCTAAAATAAAAAATAAAACACAACTAAACCTAAAAAAATAAAATAAAAACCTAAACCTAAACTTAAAATAAAAAATAAAACTAAACCTTAAAATAAAATAAAATAAAACTTAACTAAAAAAAATAAACTTAAATCTAAACTAAACCTAAAAATAAAATAAAATCTAAACTAAAATAAATAAATATAAACAAACAAATAAAATAAAAATAAAATAAACTAAAAAATAAAATAAATTAAATAAACAAAATAATCTTAAACCTACTGGTTTGCTTTTTAAAATCATAAACCTAAATCCCACCCTACCCTAAAACACAACCTCTGACCCCTACTGACTCAACCAAAATCACTAAGCCACTAAACCCTGACCCTGACCCTACCCTAACCTACCACCCTACCTAAACCCTAAACTCCACACACCTAAACCACAAACCCAAACCTAAACCCCAAGCTAAATCTAAACCTAAAGTAACTAAATAAATTAAAAGTGAATCCTCCTAATAAAACCTCCTAAACCTAAAACTAAAAAAACTAACCTAAACCATAAAAAATTAGCAGAACCTTGATGGCAAGAACATCATCGTCAACCAAGCTCAATCTAGATCTCACGGTGGAGGCGAAGGCAGATGGGGCCGTTATCGTAGTGGTGGTGGGGGATATAGAGGTAGTGGTCGGAGCAATGGTGGTTATGGAGGTAGGAGGACCGATAAAAGTTACAGCTGTGGTGGTGACGGAGCGAGAGATTGGGGATATGATGGTGATCCCGCTACTCGAGAGGCTGGGGTGGTTGTGATGGGAACTGGAGAAACTAATGAATGACCGATTCAATCAGCTGCTTATGGAATTGTGTCTTTACAGTAGAGATGGGTCTAGTTATTTAGGGTTTTTGATTTTCTCTATGAGTGGTCATTTTTTATTTATGTCTTCACTTGTGTCTTAAAAAACATGGTGTGTTACTTGGTTGATGAAATCAAAAATAAGAAATGTTGAATATGAATTTGTTCTTTGTTAAAACCAAAACCAAAACCCTAAACTAAACTAAACCCAAAAACCTAAACTAAACCACAAACCCTAAACCACCTAAACCCTCCACTAAACCACTAAACCACAAACCTGCAACCTTAAACCCTAAACCTCACCTAAAAAAACCTAAACCTAAATAAATAAAACCTAAAATAAAATAAATAACCTAATTAAAATAAAATAAAATAAAACTCCTAAACCTAAAATAAAATAAAATAAACTAAAATAAACTAAAATAAATAAAACTAAACTAAAAAAAAGAATAAAACTTAAATAAAATAAAACTAAATGTAAAATAAAATAAAATAAACCTTAAATAAAATAAAATAAAACCTAAACCTAAAAAATGGCTAAACCCTAAACTAAAAAAGCCTACCAAAATAAAAAAATAAAATAAAATATAAAATAAACTAAACCTACTAAAATAAACTAAATAAATTAAATAAAACCTAAACTAACTAAAATAAATAAAATAAAACTAAAATAAATCTAAACCTAAACTAAAAGAAAACCAAAATGAACCAAATAAAACCTAAAATATAAACCTAAAAATAAAATAAAACCTAATCCTCAAAATATAATAAAATTAAAAATTAAAATTAAAATAAAATAAAAGAAGAAAAACTAAACTAAACTAAGAAAATAAAATAAACCTAAAAATAAAACATAAACGTAAAATAAAAATAAAATCAACCAAAAAATAAAATAAAAAATTAAATAAAAACCTAAACCTGAACAATAAACCAAAAGAATATAACTTTAAAATAAATAAAAATACAAAAATTAAAAAAAAAAACCTAAACTAAAATAAAAAATAAAATAAACTAAAAAATAAACTAAACTATAAATAAAATAAACTAAATAAACCAAAATCTAAACTAAAAGAAAACCTAAAATAAACCTAAAATAAAACCTAAAATCTAAAACTAAAAAAACTAAAATAAAACTTGAACTAAACCTAAAAAATAAAAAAAATAAATCCTAAACCTAAAATAAAATAAAATAAAACTAAATTAAAAAAAAACATAAACCTAAACTTAAACCTAAAAATAATCTAAAATAAAACTAAACTAAGAAAACAATAAAATAAATATAGGTAAATAAATTAAAAATAAAATAAAGTAATAAATAATTAACTAAAATCCTAAATGTGCTTGGTTTGTTTAATTAAAACCTAAACCCTAGCCAGGCCCTGAGCACTAAATTAAACCACAAAACAGGCCTACCCCACTGCTGACACTGAGGCCCCTGAGGCCCTAGGCCCTGAGCTCCTGGGGCCACTAAAGGCCACTGGGCCAGCCTAGGCCATGGGCCCTAGGCCTAGGCCCTGGCTAGGACAGGCCTGGGCACAGGCTGGCGTGGTGGGCCTGATCAGCCAGAGGCCCTGGCCACTCCTGGGCCACTGAGCCCTGGGCCTCCTGATCCTGGGCCACAGCCTCAGATCCTGGCCCTGGAGCCTGACCCTGATCAGTAAGTCAGATCTGCACTGAGCCCTGATTTGACCTGGCCCACAGGCCCTGGGCCTGGCCACAGGCCACTAAGACTGGGGCTGAGGCCCAGGCCCTACAACTGGGCTGAGGCCTAAAACTAGGCTAATAGACTAGATAAAACATAATAAAATAAATAAAGAGTAAATAAAAATAAAGAAAGATAAAAATAAACATAATATAAATAAAATAAAAAAAAAAATAAACCTTAAATCTTCACCTAAACCCTACCTAAGCCACTGGCCCTAACCTGCTGGCCCTACCCTAATCCTAAATCCAACAAAACCCTAAACCCTAAACCCTAAACCCTAAAGCATAAACCAAACCACAAACCACAAACACTAAACCCCACCCTAAAACCCTGACCCTAAACCTAAACTAACTAAATTTAAAAAAAATAAACCTAAAACCTAATAAACCTAAACCTAAACCAAAACCACAAGAATGTAGAACCTTGTGGGTAGGAACATCACCATCAACTAGTTTCAGATCTGCGATTATCATGCTAGTGGTGGGTGCAAGGTGTTGGTGGACAAGGAAGTGGTGGTGGATGGTGGGTTATGGAGGTGAGAAGCGATGAGGTTATACATGGTAGTGGTGGAGGAGATCGAGGATATGATGGTGGATCCTGCTAGAGAGGTGGGGTGTTACGATGAGGCGGAGAAATTGAAGAACATCCGATCGATCGTAAACATGGAACTTTGTCTTTATAGTAGAGACAGTTTTAGTTATGTAGGGTTTTTGATTTTCTTTATGCATGCCAATTTTTGATCTATGTCATCACTAGTGTCTTAGAAAACTCGGTGTGTTACTTGGTTGATCAAATCAAAAATAAGAAATGTTGAATCTGAATTTATTCTCTTAAAAAAAATAAAACCCTAAAACCAAGCCTAAACCAAATCCCAAACCTAAAACACTAAACCTAAACCTAAATACAAACAAAACCCTAATCAGTAAACCCCAACCCAAACCTTAAACCCCAAACCTAAACTAAATCAGCCCACAAACCTAAACTAAAAAACCTAAAAATAATAAAAATGAAATAATAATTAAAATAAATAAAATAAATAAAACTTAAAAAACTAAAAAAATAAAATATAAATAAAATAAGAATTAAACCTAAAATAAAAATAAAATAAACCTAAATTGAAATAAAATAAAATAAATAAAACTAATTAAAATGGAAATAAAATAAAACTAAATAAAAAAAAAAACTAAAATTAAAAAATAAAATAAATAAAATAAAAATAAACTAAATAAACTAAAACTTGGTTTACTTAATTTTAAAAAAAAAAATAAAATAATAAAAAAAACCTAACCTAAAACCTACTAACCTACCACTAACTACTACCACACCCTACCTGACATAAAAACCTTAAAACGTTACTACAAACCTAAACTAAATACACTAAAAAACTTAAAATAATATAAATAAATCTAAAAAAATAAATATAAATCTAAAAAAATAAAATAAATAATAAAATAAAACTAAAACTAAACTAAACCTAAAACCAAAAATATAAAATAAAACTAAACTAAAATAAAATAATTAAAACTAAACTATGCTAAAAAATAAACCCAAAATTAAGAAACCTAAATAAAATAAAATTAACCTAAAATAAAATAAAATAAAACTAAAATAAAATTAAATAAAACCTAACCTAAAATAAATAAAAATAAACTTAAACCTAAAATAAACTAAAATAAAACCTAAACCTAAAATAAACAAAACCTACTAAACTAAATAAAATAAAATTGAAAATAAACCTAAACTAAACTAAAAAAACAAAAATAAACCTAAAATAAAACCTAAAACCTAAACATAGAAATGAAATAAAATCTAAACATAAACTAAAATAAAAAATGAACCTAAACCTAAAATAAATAAAATGAAAATAAAACTAAATAAAATAATAATCATGAACCTAAACCTAAAAAATAAATTAAAATAAAAACTAAACTTAATAAAATAAAATAAACCTAAATAAAATTAAATTCAAATAAACTAAATAAACATAGGCCAGTTTTTTAAAATCCACTAAACTAAACCCTGGGCCACTGATCTGAAGGCCAGGGCTAAACCCTAAACTGGCCTTAATCCCTAGGCCTAAATAAGATAAATAAATAAATTCTAACCCTGGCCTAACTGACCTAACTAGCCTATCTGGCCCTAAATGCATGCCTGAGCCTAAAGGCCAGGCCCAACTCTGAGCCACTGGGCCTACCATAAGACCTGCTGACCTAGGCCCCAGACACTAAACTACCCAAAAATGCAATAGAGCTGACCTACTAAATAAACCAAAATAAAATAATAAAAGAAAAACCTAAATAAAATAAAATAAAATAAAACCTTATAACCAAACCTAAACCAAAACTAAAATAAAATATAATAAAGATAAAAACTAAACTAAATTAAAATAAATAAAACCTACTAAACTAAATAAACTTAAATAAATTAAAATTAAACGTTACTAAAATAAAATAAAAAAATAAACTAAATAAACATAAACCTCCAAGTTTCCTTAATTTTTTTTAAAGAATCCTAAACCCTCAACCCTAAACCTTAAACCCTAAATCCTAAACCCTAAACCATAAACCTAACCTAAAGTAACTAAAAAAATAAAAAAAAATAATCCTAAGCCTTAAAAAATAACAAAGCTAAACTAAACTAAACCACTAAGAATGGGCAAAACTTGGTGGCATCACCATCAACCAGGCTCGGTCGATCCAGTGAGGCGAAGGTGGAGGTGATAGTTATTAGTGGTGGTGTGGGATGCGGATTGTGGTGGATATGGAGGTGGTGTGAGTGGTGGTTATGGTGGCGGGGAGGTGATGGAGGTTATAGCGTGGTGGTGGCGAGAGAGATCGGGGGATATGATGGTGGATCCACTACTTGAGAGGGGCAGGTGGTTACGATGGGAATGGAGAAATTGAAGAAACAATCGTCTTTACGGAACTATGTCTTCTGATAGAGCGATTAGTTATCTAGGGTTTTTGATTTGCTCAAAGCGTGCTCACTATTGATCTATTGGTTATATGTCTTAGAAAACTTAGTGTGTTACTTGGTTGATGAAATCACAAAAGAAATGTTGAATATGAATTTGTTCTCTATTAAAATAATAATAATAATAACCCTAAAACCCTAAACCCTAAACCACAACCACAAACCCTACCACACCTCCTAAACCTAAACCTACCTAAACCTAAACTATCCACCTAAACCATCCTGACCACACCTACCTAACACTCCCTGGCCACCCCTAGGCCTGACCACTAAACCACTAACCCTGGCCACACTAAACCCCACCCTAAACCTGAAACTAAACCTGGGCCACAAACCCAGGCCTGAGCTTTACCTGAAAATAGATGACCCTACCTACCCTAGGCCACCATACCCTAAATGACACTGGCCCTGAGCTCAGGCCTACACCCAAACACTGGGCCCTAAGGCCCAGGCCATGAGCCCAGGCCTGAGCCATAAACCACAAACCACAAGATAAAACAAAGCCTAACTAAAATAAGACCTATAGATAAAAAAAAAAAAACCTAAACCTAAGATAAAATGAGCTAATTAAGATAAATAAAAATAAAATAAATAAAAACTAAACTATAAAATAAAATAATATAAGAAAAAAAAAAATACATAAACCAAAAATGTAAACAAAGACAAAATTAAACTAAAATAAAATAAACAAAACCTAAACTAAAAAAATAAAACCTAATTAATATAAAATAAACCTAAAGATAAATAAATAAATAAATATAAAATAAATAAAATAAAATTGAAACCTAATTAAAATTTAAAATAAATAAAAAATAAGTAAAACTTACCTAACTCTAAATCCACCCACACTAGTGACCCCATACCCAAGACCTAATAAATAAACCAAAACTATAAAACCTGAATAAAATAAATAAAACCTAAAAAAAAATAAATAAATAAAGATAAAATAAAATAAAATAAACTAAACTAAAACCTAAACTTAAACATGAAGAAGATAAAATAAAACTAAACTAAAATAAAATAAATAAAACCTAAACTAAATTAAAGATAAAAACATAAATAATATAAACTAAACCTAAAATAAAAATAAAATAAATATATAAAATAAAATAAAACTAAATAAAAAAAAAAAACCAAAATAAAACCTAAAATAAATAAAAATAAAATCTAAACCCTACTAAAAAAATGTAAACTAAAATAAATAATAATAAAAACTAAAATAAGTAAAACCTAAACCTAAAACTAAAATAAACTAAAAAACTAAACCAAATGCAAAATAAAAAATAAACGTTAACCTAAACATAAAAACTACACTAAAAAATAAAATAAAATCCAAAAACTAAACAAATAAATAAAAACCTAAACCTAAAAATAAATAAAATAAAAAAACTAAACTAAAATAAAATGTAAAATAAATAAACTAAAATAAATCAAAAATAAAATAAATCAAAATAAAATAAAAATATAATAAATTAAAATAAATGAATGTAAACTAAATAAACTAAATGATAAACTCGATTTGCTTAATTAAAAAAATAAACCCTAAATCATAAACCTAAACCCTACAACTAAGCTCTAAACTACATATACCTCTCTAAACTCTAAATCCTAAACCCTAAACCCTAACCAACCTATAACCACAACCTAAACCATAAAATCCACAACCCTACCCTAACCACAACCTAAACCCCAAACCCTAAACCTAAACCGTAAATAAATAAAAAAGTAAACCTAATAAACCCAAAACCTAAAATAAACCTTAAAACTAATAAACCTAAAACCTAAACCCTAAAATGGGTAGAACCAGTGAGAACATCCATCAACCAAGTTCATCTAGATGTTTGTGGATGTGATGGGATCCGTATTTAGTGGTGGTGGGGGATCTGGGTGATGGTGGCTATGGGACAGTTGGGCTTGGTGGTTATGGAGGAGGAGAGAGGTTCTGACTGTGATGGTGAGGGAGAGAAGGATATGATGGTGTAGCCTACTACTCGAGAGGCCGGGGTGGTTTTGATGGGAACTGGTGAAATTGAAGAACTACCGTAGTGTCTTTACAGTAGAGATGGTTCAAGTTATCTAGCATTTTTGATTTTCTCTATGAGTGCCCATTTTTTATTTATGTCTTTGCTTATGTCTTAGAAACTTGGTATGTTACTTGGCTGATGAAATCGAAGAGAAGAAATGTTGAATATGAATTTGTTCTCTGTTAAAAAAACCAAAACCCAAAACCCTAACTGAACCCTAAACCTAAAATCTAAATGCTAAACCCACCCTAAACCCTAAAAACCCTAAATCCTAAACCACAAACACTAAAAACCTAAACCCTAAACCTACAACCTTAAACCCTAAACTCTGGACCTAAATCCTAAACCTAAACCTTAAACCCTAAAACCTAAAACCGATAAAACTATATATAACATAAACTTAAAATTAAAATATAAAATAAAATAAAAAGCCTAAACTAAAACCTAAAAAAACTTAAAAATAAAATAAAATCAACAAATGATAATAAACTAAAATAAAATAAATAAAATCCTAAACTAAACTAAAAAAATAAAATAAACCTAAGAATAAAAAACCTAAATAAATGAAAAAATAAACATAAAATAAAGATAAAATAAACCTAAAATAAAATAAACTAAAAACCTAAACCTAAAAAATAAACCTTAAAATAAAACATAAACCCTAAACTAAAAAAACCTAAACCAAAATTAAAAATAACATAAACTGAAACCTAAACTAAAATATTCTAAACTAAAATAAATAAAACCCAACTAAACCTAAAACTAAAATAAACCTAAAATAAAACCTAAAATAAAACTAAAATCTAAACCAAATAAAATAAAATAAAACCTAAACCTAAACCTAAAAATAAAAAAAAACTTAAACCTAAAAATAAAACTCTAGAAAATAAACCTAAACCTAAAAAAATAAACTAAATTAAAATAAACCTAAAATAAATAAAATAAAACCTAAACCTAAACCTAAAATAAAAAAATAAAACCTAAACCTAAAAAATAAACTCTACAAAAATTAAAGCTAAAGCTAAACCTAAAATAAATTAATATAAACTAAAATAAAATAAACTAAACTAAATAAAATAAAAAAAACTTAAATAAAAATAATATTAAATAAACTAAATAAACCTAAATGGTTTGCTTATTTTCTTACAAGAAAACCATAATCTCTAAATCCTAAACCCTAAACCCCTGCCACAACCTACCTCACTGACCATAAACCTAAACCTCCCACCCTAAACCATAAACCTAAACCTCCTCTACCCAACCCAAAACTTTAAGCCCAAAACTTAAATCAAACCCTAACCTATCCAAACCCTAAACCCTAAATTGTAAACCCTAAACCTAAACATAATGTAACTAAATAAATTAAAAAATAAATTGAAACCCTAAAACATAATAAACCTAAACTTGAACCCTAAGAATGGTATCTAATTCTGATTGAGGTCTAGATTATTTTTGGTTGGTACTACTGATCTTCGATTTCCCTCTAATTTTGGCGGCTCACTGCTCTTGTTGATCTCTTTGTTTTAGGATGGTCTAGTGATTGGCAGGCTTCGGACCTTGCTTGTTTTCCATTTTCCCTAGCCTCCTTTTTTCCCTGTGAGGGTTTATTGGCTAGTGGTTGCTTGATGGCTGTCGTATTTTCTAGCCTTTTTCTTTCAGTTTTGGCTATCTGGTGTCATGATTATTGGTTGAGCCTACCTATGGGCTTTGTTCCTTCTCTTAGTTACTCTCTCTATTACACTATCTAGTTTTGTTCCCCATTTCTAGTGGTTTTCTTGAAGTTTTTTGGTGGTGTTTTTCTGTTGTCTGGATGGCCCATTGGCTTGTCATTTCTTTCTATTGTGGGATGAACTTGTTTGTGGTTTTGGTTGTTCTTGGCTCTATTGCTATATATGTTGATTCCTGTTGCTATGTCTAGCTGGGTGGCCTTGATGGTTGGTTGCAACTATACTGTTGGTTGGTGGATCTCCATGAATTTTTGGTTTTTTACCTTTGGTCTTTGTTTGTTTTGTGGCTTTGATGGTGGTTTTTTCTTGGCAACTGCTTTCTTTGGTTTGTGGCTTTGCTCTGGCTTGGCTAGATGTTTTACTGGTTAGTTGCCTTTTTAATCATGATGATAGATACTGGAACTTGGCTAGCTCTTGACTATTGGCTATTTGGTTTAATCGAGGTAAGTTGGCTATGATGGATGGGATGTTACCCTTATTATCCTTTTGGTGGCACCATATGTGATTGTAACCCTTCTTCTGATGTTTGGATGCTCATATATCTGTTGCACCTTGAGATGAATGTGAGCTGAGCCTTATCTAAGATTTTTATCATTTTGTTCCTTTTTGTGTAAGCTTATCCTTATTTATAGATGCTTATCTCTATCTTAAGTTCTTAGTAGGTTTGTGTTAGGTTTTGTGGTTTTGCATCTGTTAGAAGATTTCGAGAAATAGATGGCTTTTTCTTGGAATTTGTGATGTTTCATTCTTAGTTTTAGTTATTTCTTTCTTTTCTTTGGTTTTCTTGTAATAGGCAAGAATTTATCTCTTTAGGTAGCTCTTTGAGCGATGGTTTAGAGATTTATCCCCTTTAAGGACCTTGTATCCCTTTCTTTTGGACAATAAATTTTTGCCACTTTTGATTTAAAATAGTGGTGGTGGGGATCTTGAGGTCTTTGGAGGATATGGAGGTGGTGGTTGGAGTAGTGGAGGCGGGAAGAGCGACGGAGGTTATAACCATGGTGATGGCGGATGGAGAGAATGGGGATATGATGGTGGATCTTGCTACTCGAAAGTCCAGGGTAGTTTTGATTGGATTTGGAGAAACTGAAAAATGGTCTATCTGATCTGTTGCTTATGGAACAATTTTTTAAGTAAGACATTATATATCTAGGGTTTTATTTTCTCTATCGTACTCATTTTTTATCTATGTGTGTTAAGAAAACTTAGTGTGTTACATGGTTGATGAATTCAAAATAAGAAATGTTGAATAAATTTGTTCAGCGTTAAAAAAGAAATCAAAATAGTAAAACCTACTAAAACTTGAACCATAAACCCACCCAAGCCACCTAGACCTTAGGCCCTAGAAGGCCACAAAGATACTGAAGCCCCTGAATACTGATCCCTAGGCCCGTGAAGCCTGAGGCCATGATGATGGGCTGGGGCCAGCCAGTCTGAGTGCACTGAGCCATGGTAGGCACAAGGCCACACCCAAGGGGTGGAGTGAAGCCTGGGCTGACTAAAATGGAAAAGCGTAAAGATGCAATGATGGAGAAGGCTAGGCCAAGAAGAGGAAGATAAAGACTAAAACCTAAACCTAAACCTAAACCTAAAAAAGAACATAAAATAAAATAAAAAACTAAACTTAAATAAAATAAATAAAACCTAAACTAAACTAAAAATAAAACCTAAATAAAATAAAAACTAAACCAAAAATAAAATTAAATAAACCTAAAATAAAATAAAATAAAAACTAAATGAAAACCTAAACCTAAAAAATAAACCTAAAATAAACCTAAAAAATAAATAAAAATAAACCTAAATCCAAAACTTAAAAAAAAAACCTACACATAAAATAAAAATAAAATAAACCTAAACCTAAACTAAAATAAACTAAACTAAAATAAATAAAACTTAAACTAAACATAAACTTAAACCTAAATTAAAATAATATAAAAAAAAAATAAACTAAACCTAAACCTAAACTAAAATTAAAACATAAAAAATCTAAATAAAACCAAAACTAAACCTAAAAAAAAAATAAATAAAACCTAAACCTAAACCTAAAAATAAAAAATAAAACCTAAACCTAACAAATAAAAATAAAAATAAACTAAAAAATAAACCTAAACCAAATCCTAAACCTAAACATAAAATTAAACTAAAATAAAACCTAAACTAAACTAAAAAAAAATAAAATAAATCAAAATTAAAATAAAAAATAAAAAATAAACTAAAATAAATAAAAGAAATAAACTAAATAAACTTAAACCTACCATTTTACTTAACTTTAGAAAATAAAGAAATAAAACCCAACCCTAAACCCTAAATAAACCTACAACCCTAAACATACAACCCTAAACCCTAAAACCCTAAACCCTAAACCCTAAACCCTAAAACCTAAACCCTAAAACCCTAAACCCTAAACCCTAAACCCTAAACCCTAAACTCGGTTAAAAAAATGCTAAACCCTAAACCTTAAACTCTACACTAAAATGTAAACCCTAAACCTAAAACCTAAACCCTAAACACTAAACCCTAAACACTAAACCCTAAACCCTAAACCCTAAACACTAAACACTAATAAAACCATAAACCATGAAGCTTAAACCTTAAACCCTAAAATCTAAACATAAATAAGAAAAAAAAAAATAACATAAAACCTAAACTAAAACCTAAACCTAAGCCTAAATCAAAACTAAAATAAAATAAAATAGAAAAATAAACATAAATAAAATAAATAAAACCTAAACTAAATCAAAAAAATAAAATAAACCTAAAACCTAAACAAAATAAAAACTAAACCTAAAATGAAAATAAAATAAACCTAAGATAAAATAAAATAAAACTAAAAAAAACTAAACCTAAAAATAATCCTAAAATAAACTTACAAATAAATAAAAAATAACACCTAAACCCTAAACTAAAAAAAAACCTAAACTTAAAATGAAAATAAAGTCAATAAAATATAAATAAACCTAAACCTAAACTAAAATAAATAAAACCTAAACCTAAGCCTAAAAACTAAACCTAAACCTAAACCTAAACTAAATAAATAAATAAAATAAAATAAAATAAAATAAACCTAATTAAACTAAAAAATATGACCTAAAAAAACATAAAATAACATCCTAAAGATAAACTTAAAAAAATAAAATAAAAACCCAAACTTAAACCTAATAATAAAAAATAAAACCTAAACCTACAAAATAAAATTAAAAATAAAACTAAACTAAAAAATAAACCTAAACCTAAAAAACTAAAAAAAACCTAAACTAAAATAAATAAACCTTATATAAATAAACTAAACTAAATAAAAATAAAAATAAACCTAAATAAAAACTGCAAAATGAAATAAACTAATATAAACCTAAACCTACCGATTTACTTAATTTTAAAAAAATTCCTAAACCATAAACTAAAAATATAACTTAAAATAAACCTAAAATAAAACCTAAAACTAAAAAAAAAAATAAAATAAAATGTAAACCTAAATAAAATATAAATTATAACCTAAACCTAAAAAATAAAATAAAAAGAACACTAAACTAAAAAATAAACATAAAGCTAAACCTAAACCAAAAAATAAACAAAATAAAAAACTGAAATTAAAATAAATAAACTAAACTAAACAAAATTAAAAATACAAAATAATAATAATAAAATAATAAACTAAAATAAATAAAAAATAAACTAAATAAACCTAAATAAAGGAGTTTAAAATAAATAAAATAATAAAATAATAAAAATATATAAAACCTAACCTAAACCCTAAAACTAACCCTAAACCCTAAACCTAAACACTAAACCTAAACTAAACCCAACCCAACCCTAAAACCCTAAACCTAAACCTTAAACCCTAAACTAAACCCTAAACCCTAAACCTTAAAACTTAAACCTAAACTAAACTATAAAATAAACCCTAAACCCTAAACTCAAAAACAAACCTAAACATTAAACCCAAAACTCTAAACCCTAAACTAAACCCAAACCCTAAACTTAAAACCTAAACCTAAACACTAAACCCTAAAATCCTAAACTAACACTAAACCTAAACCCTAAACCCAAAGCTAAACTCTAAACAATAAAACCTAAACCTAAATAAATAAAATAAAATAAAATAAAATAAAACCTAAACTAATCTAAACTAAACCTAAACCTAAACTAAACCAAACCCTAAACCTAAAAAATAAAATAAAATAGAAAATAAAAATTAAACCAAAATAAAATAAATAAAAACCTAAACTAAAAAAAAATAAAATAAACCTAAAAATAAAACCTAAATAAATTAAAATAAACCTAAAATAAAATAAAATAAACCCTAAAGATAAATAAAAAAAAACTAATAAAACCTAATCCTAAAAAAATAAACCTAAAATAAATAAATAACAACACCTATACCCTAAAGTAAAAAATAAAGCTTAAACTTAAAACAAATAAATAAATAAACAAATTAAATAAACCTAAGCCTAAACTAAAATAAATAAAACCAAAACCTAAACCTAAAATAAACTAAACCTAAATTAAACCTAAATAAAATAAAATAAACTAAAAATAAACCTAAGCCTAAACTAAAAACTAAAAACTAAAATAAAAACCTTAAACCTAAACAAATAAAATAAAATAAAACCTAAACCTAAACCTAAACCTAATAATAAAAAATAAAACTTAAACCTAAAAAATAAAATAAAAATAAAACTAAACTAAAAAATAAACCTAAACCTAAACCTAAAAAATAAACTAAAATAAAAAAATCTAAACTAAAATAAATAAACCTAATATAAATAAATTTAACTGAATAAAAATAAAAAAAACATAAATAATAATAAAAATATAATAAATTATAAATAAACTAAATAAACATAAACCTGCCAGTTTACTTATTTTTTTTTAAAAACCCTAAACCCTAAACTACAAAATAAAACCTAAAAATAAACCTAAAATAAAACCTAAAACCTAATCCTAAAAAAAAAAATGAAAACCTAAACTTAAACCTAAAAAGTATATCATAAACTAAACCTAAAAATAAAAAAAAAACTAAACTAAAAAATAAATCTAAACCTAAACCTAAACCTAAAAAAAATGCTAAAATGAAAACTTAAACTAAAATAAATAAACTAAACTTAATAAAATAAAATAATAAATAAAATAAACCAAATAAACCAAAACCTAAACCCTAAACTAAGAAAATAAAAATAAGAAAATAAAAAATAATAAAAATCCTAAACCTCAATCCCTAAAACCCTAAAACCTAAACCCTAAACCCTAAACCCTAAAACCCTAAACCCTAAACCCTAAACCCTAAACCCTAAACTCTATTAAAAAAACCTTAAACCCTAAACACTAAATCCTAAATAAAACCTAAACCCTAAACCCAAAACCTAAACCCTAAACCTTAAATAGTTAACCCTAAACCCTAAACCCCAAAACCCTAAACCATAAACCCTAAACCCTAAACCCTAAAACCTAAAATAAATAAAAAATATATAAAACTAAACTAAAACCAAAACCTAAACCTAAACCTAGACTTAAACCATAAAATAAAATAAAATATAAAAAAACTAAATTAAAATAAAATAAATTAAACCCTAAACTAAAAAAAAATTAAAATAAACCTAAAAATAAAAAACCTAAATAAAATAAAAACTAAACCTAAAATAAAATTAAAATAAACCTAAGATAAAATAATAAAATTAATAAAACCTTAACAAAAAAAAAAAAAAAATAAACCAAAAATAAAATCTAAAAAAAATAAATAAAATAACACACAAACCCTAAACTAAAAAAAACTACACCTAAAATAAAAAATAAAATAAAGAAAATAAAATAAACCTAAACCTAAACTAAAATTAACTAAACTACAATAAATAAAACCTAAACCTAAAGCTAAAATAAACTAAACCTAAACCTAAACCTAAACTGAATAAAATAAAATAAACTAAAAATAAAATTAAGACTAAACTAAAAACTAAAACCTAAAAATAAGCCAAAAATAATAACTTAAAATCTAAACTTTAAAAATAAAATAAAACCTAAACCTAAACCTAATAATAAAAAATATAATAAAAATAAAATTAAACTAAAAAATAAACCTAAACCAAACCTAAACCTAAATAATAAACTAAAATAAAAAAAAAACCTAAACTAAAATAAATAAACCTAATATAAATAAACTAAACTAAATAAAAATAAAATAAAACTAAAATAAAAATAAAAGTAAAATAAACTAAAGTTAATATAAAATAAACTAAATAAACATAAGCCTAAAGGCTTGCTTAATTATTTTTTAAAAAAAAACCATAAACTCTAAACCCTAAACCATAAACTAAATCCTAAACCCTAAACCCTAAACTAAACCCAAAACCTTAACTAAAACCCTAAACTAAACTATAAACCATAAACCCTAAAACCCTAAATAACCCTAAACTAAAACTAAACCTAAAACTAAACTAAACCTATAAAACTATAAACTTAAACACTAAACTATAATAAACTAACCTAAAGTTTAAACTATAAACTATAAACCTAAACTAAACCTAAAAACCATACCTAAACCTAAACCTAAACTCCTAAACCCTAAACCTAAACACTAAACTAACTATAATAAACCTAAACCTAAACAACTAAACCTTAAACCCAAACCTAAAATACTAAAACATAAACCTAAACTAAACCTAAACTATAAACCTAAACTAAACCTAAACTATAAAATAAAACCTAAACCTAAACTAAATATTAAACCTAAACCTAAATACTAAACCCTAAACCTTAAACCCTAAAAGAATAAACCCTAAAACTTTAAACCCTAAACCCTAACCCTACACCCTAAACCCTAAACACCAAACCCTAAACCTAAGCCTAAAGTAACTAAATATATTAAAAAAGAAATTGAAACCCTAAAACCAAATAAACCTAAACCCTAATAATTAGCAAAACCCTGATGGTAGGAACATCATCGTCAACCAGGCTCAGTCTAGATCTGGTAGTGGAGGAAAAGGCATAGGTGGAGGTTATCGTAGTGGAGTTGGGGGATCTGGAGCTACTGGTGGATATGGAGGTGGTGGTCAGAGTAGTGGTTATGGAGGCAGGAGTAGCGACGGAGGTTACAGCCATGGTGGTGGCAAAGGGAGAGATCGGGGATATGATGGTGGATCCCATTAATCGAGAGGCCGGTGTGGTTCTGATGGGAACTGGAGAAACTGAAGAATGGGTGATCCGATCTCCTGCTTATCAAACTGTGTCTTTATAGTAGAGACGGTTCTAGTTATCTAGTGTTTTTGATTTTCTCTATTCTTGCTCATCTTTTATCTATTTTGTTGCTTGTGTCTTAGAAAACTTGTTCTGCTACCTAGTTGATGAAATCAAAAATAAGAAATGTTGAATCTGAATTTGTTCTCTTTTAAAAAAAACAAAAACTCTTAAACCCTAAATTAAAACTAAACCCTAAACCTAAAACATAAACATAAACAAACCCAAACCCTAAACCCTATACCCAAAATCCTAAACTCTAAAACCCTAAACCCTAAATCCCTAAACCCTAAACTAACCTTAAACCCTAAACACTAAACCTTAAAAAGCTAAAAACCTAAAATTAAACTAAATAAAAACTAAAAAAAATAAATAAAAAACCAAAACCAAAATAAAATAAATAAAATTAAAAATAAAAAAATTTAAAAATTAAAACCTAAATTAAAACCTAAACTTAAACCTAAAAAGAAAATAAAATAAAAATAAAAACATAACTAAAATAAAATTAATAAAAATCTAAACTAAATTAAAAAAATAAAAAACATAAATAAAATAAAAACTATACTTAAAATACAAATAAAATAAACCTAAAATAAAATAAAATAAAAGCTAAATAAACAACTTAACCTAAAAAATAAACCTAAAATAAAACATAAACCCTAAAAAAAAAAAAACATAAACCTGTCATAAAAATAAAATAAACCTAAACTTAAACTAAAATAAACTAAACTAAAATAAATAAAACCTAAACTGAAAATAAACTAAACCTAAACCTAAACCTAAATAAAATAAATAAACTAAAATATAAATAAACCTAAACATAAAGTATAAAAACAAAACCTAAAATAAAACCTAAACCTCAACCTAAAAAAAAATAAAATAAAAACTTAAACCTAAACCTAAATAAAAAAAAAACTAATTAAAAAAGTAAAATAAAATAAAACTAAATTAAAATAAACCTAAACCTAAACCTAAAAAATAAACTAAAATAAAAAAAAACTTAAACTAAAATAAATAAACCTAATATAAAAATAAAATAACTAAAAATAAAATGACCTTAAATAAAAATTAAAAATAAAATAAACTAAAATACATAATAACTATACTAAATAAATTAAATAAATTTAAACCTACTAGTTTACTTAATTTTTTTTAAAAAAAAATAACCCTAAACCCGAAACTAAAAAATAAAACCTAAAAATAAACCTAAAACCAAAACCCAAAACCTAATCCTAAATAAATTAAATAAAAACATAAACATAAACATAAAAATAAAACATAAAACTTAAACCTAAAAATAAAATAAAAATAAAGCTAAATTAAAAAATAAATCTAAACATAAACCTAAAAAATAAACTAAAATAAAAAATTTAAACTAAAATAAATAAACTTAACTAAATAAAAATACAAATAAATCTAAATAAAATAAAATAATGAAATAAACTAAAATAAAAAAAAGTAAACTAAATAAACCTAAACCTACCAATTTACTTAATTTAAAAATATAAAAAAATAAAAATAAGAAATAAAAAAATGTAAACCCTAGAACTAACCCTAAACCCTAAAACCTAAACTAAAAAAAAACCTAAACCCTGAACCTTAAACCCTAAACTAAAACCTAAACCCTAAACTTAAAACCTAAACCCTAAACCCTAAACACTAAACCTAAACCCTAAACCCTAAATCCTAAAAACCTAAACCATAAACCCTAAACCCTAAACCCCAAATCCTAAACCTAAATAAAAAATAAAATAAACTAACTAAAAATCTAAACTAAAACCTAAACCTAAACCTAAACAGAACCTAAACCTAAAAAAAAAAAAACTAAAATAAAATAAAATAAATAAAACTTAAACTAAACAAATAAAATAAAATAAACTTAATAAAAAACCTTAATAAAATAAAACTAAACCTAAAATAAAAAATAAAATAAACCTAAGATAAAATAAATAAAAAACTAAATAAAACCTAAACCTAAAAAAAATAAACATAAAATAAAACATTAAAATAAATAAAAATAACACATAAACCCTAAACTTAAAAAAAAAACTAAACCTAAAATAACAATAAAATAAACCTAAACCTAAACTAAAATGAACTAAACTAAAATAAATATAACTTAAACCTAAACCTATGCTAGAAATAAATAAAAAAAATAAACTAAAAATAAACCTAAGATTAAACTAAAAAATAAAACCTAAAAATAAATGTAAAACCTAAACCTAAAAATATAAAATAAAAACATAAACCTAAACCTAATAATAAAAAATAAAACCTAAACCTAAAAAATAAAAAAAAACTAAACTAAAATAAATAAACCTAATATAAATAAACTAAACGAAATAAAAATAAAAAGTAAAATATACTAAAATAAATAGAAAAAAAATTTTAAAACCCTAAACCCTAAATCAGAAACTAAAATAAAAGCCCTAAACTAAATCATTAAACCTAAATCATAAACTATACTATAAACCCTAAACCTACAATGTTAAACCTAAACCCTAAACCCCTAAACCCTAAACTAAACTAAAACCCTAAACCCTAAACACCTAAACCTTAAACTTAAACCCTAAAACCCTAAACCCCAAAACCTAAACCCTAAACCATATAAACCCTAAAAAATATAAACCCTAAAACTATAAACCCTAAACTAAACTTAAACCTAAACCTTAAACCCTAAACCTTAAACCTTAAACCCTAAAATAAAACCTAAAACCTAACCTACAACCCTAAACCTTAAACCTAAACTAAAACCCTAAACCTCCTAAACCTGAACCTAATAAACCTAAACCCTAAACACTAAACCCTAAACCCTAAACCCTAAACTTAAACCTGAAACCCTAAACCCAAAATCTAAACCATAAACCCTAAACCATAGACCGTAAAATCCTAACCCCTAAACTCAAAACTCAAAACCCTAAAAATCTTAAACCTGAAAACCTAAACACTAAACCCTAAACCTTAAACCTTAAAAGCATAAACCTAAAACTTTAATCCAAACTAAAACCCTAACCCTACACCTAAACCCTAAACACCAAACCCTAAACCTAAACTTAAAGTAACTAAATAAATTTAAAAGAAACCTAAACCCTAAAACCTAACCTAAACCTAAACCTAAACCAAGAATGCATAGAACCTTGATGATAGGAACATCACCATCAACTAGGCTTAGTCTAGATCTCATAGTGGAGGCAAAGGCGTAGGCGATAGTTATCACAATGGGGGTGGGGCATCTTGAGCTGGTGGCGGATATGGAGGTGGTGGTAGAAGCAATGATGGTTATGGAGGCAAGAGGAGCAATGGAGGTTACAGCCGTGGTGGTGGTAGAGGGAGAGATCGGGGATATGATGGTTGATCTCGTTAATCGAGAGGCTTGGGTGATTCTGATGGAAACTAGAGAAACTAAAGAGCGACCGATCCGATCTACTACTTATCAAACTGTGTCTTTATAGTAGAAAAAAATCTAGTTATCTAGGGTTTTTTATTTGTTGTATGCATGCTCATTATTTATCTATATTGTCGCTTGTGTCTTAGAAAACTTGGTGTGTTACTAGTTGATGAAATCAAAAAGAAGAAATATTGAATGTGAATTTCTTCTCTTTTATAAAAAATACAACCAAAAACCCTAAACCCTAAACTAAAACCTGAACCCTAAACCTAAAACCTAAATCATAAAACCTAAACCCTAAATCCTAAAAACCCCAAACCTTAAACCCTAAACCCTAAAACCCTAAACCATAAACCATAAGCACAAAACTCAAAACTAACCCGTAACCCTAAAAAGCTAAAAACCTAAACCTAAACTAAATAAAAAACTAATCATAAAATAAATAAAAAAACCTAAACTAAAATAAAATAAAAAATAAATAAATAAAAAATAAATAAAACCTAAACGAAACCTAAAAGAAAATAAAATAAAAAATAAAACATAACTAAAATAAACTAAATAAATAACTTAACTAAACTAAAAAAACCAAAATAAAATAAAAATTATACCTAAAATAAAAATAAAATAAACCTAAAATAAAATAAAATAAAAACTAAATAAACACCTAAACCTAGAAAATAAACCTAAAAATTAATATAAAATAAAACTTAAACCCTAAACTAAAAAAACATAAACCTATAATAAAAATAAAATAAACCTAAACCTAAACTAAAATAAACTAAAAATAAATAAATAAAACCTAAACCAAAAATAAACTAAACCTAAACCTAACCTAAACTAAATAAAATAAAATAAACTAAAAATAAAACCTAAAACTAAAGTAAAAAATAAAAGCCTAAAACCTAAACTTAAAAAAATAAAATAAAACCTAAACCTAAACCTAAAAAATAAAATTAAAAACCTAAACCTAAAAATAAAAAATAAAATAAAACTAAACTAAAAAACCTAAACTGAACTTAATCCAAAAAAAATAAACTAAATAAAAAACCTAAAATAAAATAAATAAACTTAAAATAAATAAAATAAACAAAATAAAAATGAAATTGAACCTAAATTAAAATAAAAAATTAAACTAAAATAAATAAACTAAATAAACTTAAATATACCATTTTATTTAATTAAAAAAAAACTAAAATAAATAAAACCCTAAACGTGAAACCTTAAACCCAAAACCCAAACCCTAAACCCTAAACCCTAAACCCTAAACTCTAAACTCTAAACCCTGAACCTTGAACCCTAAAACCCCATACCCTAAACCCTAAGCTAACCCTAAACCCTAAACCCTAAACCATAAAACCCAATACCCTAACAACTTAACACTAAACCCTAAATCCTAAAAAAATCTTGAACCCTAAAGCCTAAACACTAAACCCTTAACCCTAAACTCTAAACCCAAAGCTAAACCCTAAACCCTAAACTAAACCCTAAACCCTAAACTCTAAACCCTAAAGCCTAACCCTAAACCCCAAACCCTAATCGCTAAACCTTAAATCCTAAAACTAAACTTAAAGAAACTAAATAAATAAAAAAATAAACCTAAACCCTAAAACCTAAACTTAAACCTAAACCCTAATAATGGGCTAAACCTTGATAGCAGGAACATCAGCCTCAACTAAACTCAGTATAGATGTCACGGTGGAGTCAAAGGTAGAGGTGGCAGTTATAATAGTAGTGGTGGGGGATCTGGAGGTGTTATTGGATATGGAGGTGAGAGCAAAGGTTATGGGGCTGAGGAGTGATGGAGGTACAACCGTGGTGGTCATGGATGGATAGATTTGGGATATGACGGTGGATCCCGCTGCTCGAGAGGCGATGGTGGTTCTAATGGAAATTGGAGAAACTAAAGATAAGGTGATCCAATCTGTTGCTTATGGAACTATCTTTACAGTAAAGACAGTTCTAGTTATCTAGGGTTTTTGATTTTCTCTATGCATGCTCATTTTTGATTTATGTCATCGCTTATGTCTTAGAAAACTTGGTGTGCTACTTGGTTGGGGAAATCAAAAAGAAGTAATGTTGAATATAAATTTGTTCTCTATTAAAAAAAACCTTAAACCCTAAACCCTAAACTAAAACCTAAACCCTAAACCTAAAACCTAATCCCTAAACCCTAAACATAAACCATAAACCCTAAATACTAAACCTAAAGTTTAAACCCTAGACCTTAAACCCTAAACCCTAAACCCTAATCTACAACCCTAAACCCTAAACCCTAAACCATAAACCTAAAAAAACCCTAAACCTTAAACCCTAAACAAACCTAAACCCTAAACCTAAACCCTAAACTTAAACTAACCTAAATTTAAACCTAAAACCCTAAACAAAACCTAAACTATAAATATAAAATATAAACCTAAACCCTAAACTTAAACCTAAAACCTAAAACCTAAACTCTAAACCTAAACTTAAACCTAATCCTAAACCTAAACCTAACCTAAAACTCCTAACCTAAACTTAAACCTAATCCTAAACCTAAACTAAACTTTAAACTTAAACTTAAACTAAACTAAACTAAACTTAACTTAAAGTAAACCTATAAAAACCTAACCTACCCTAAACCTAAACAGGCCTAAATATAAATTAAACCTAAACCTAAACCTGGGCCTAAACCTAAATCCTTAAACTTAAACTAAAGCCTAAATCTAAACTTAAACTTAAATCCCCTAAACTTAAACCCTAAACTAAATCCTAAATATAAACTTAAACTAAACTAAATCCTAAACCCTAAATCTAAATTAAGCCTAACTTAAACCTAAAGCCTAAATCTAAACCTAAACCTAAACCTAAACTTAACTCTAAACTTAACTAAACCTAAACTTAACCTAAACCTCCTAAACTTAAATCCTAAACTTAACTCTAAACTAACTAAACTTAAACCTCTAAACCCTAAACTTAAACCTCTCTAAACCTAAACTTAAATATAAATCCTAAATCAGGCTTAAACTCTAAATCCTAAACCTAAATCCTGCCTAACTTAAACTTAAACTCCTAATCTAACCCTAAACTTTAAACCTAAACTAAAACTTAAACTTAAACCTAAATCTAAACCCTAAACCTAAATCCCTAAACCTAAACTTAAACCTAAACCTTAACTATAAACCTTAAACTTAAACTTAAACTAACCTAAACCTATAATCTAAAACTAAACCTAAACTCCTAACCTAAATCTTAAATTAAACTTAAACTTAAACCTAAACCTAAACTAAACTAAACTAAACCTAAACCTAAACCTTAAACCCTAAACTTAAACCTAAACCTAAACCTAAACTAAACCTAAACCCTAAAGTAAACTAAACCTAAACCTATACTGAAACCCATAAACCCAAAAAAAGCTATTGCCCGAGCCCTTGTCCTCGTGCTCTAGCGATTTCCCTTTCCCCCTCTCATTTTTAGCTTTCTGGCCGCTACTTGCCTGCTATTTTGCATGATTCTCACTGTATTCCTTCTTGATTTAAAGACTGCTGGGCTATTTTGTGTCTTCATTGGAGTGATGTCGCGGCATGGCATCTTCCCCGATGATTCCTTGGGGAAAACTGAAAGATCCTATGGATCCTACTAGGGCATCAACTTAGCTTCAAAATCATTCAAAGCCATTCCAATTTGGATTCCTCTCTCCAATATGCAAATTTATTTCGTTAACCATCAATTCCTTTTTACTGTGGGTGCTTTATTTGGTCATCCATTGCAAATTGATTAGATAACAACTACGAAATCTCATCCTTTAGTAGCTAGAATCCTTATTTAATTACATTACCAAGAAACACCCAAAGAAATCGTTGGGATCTAAAATTATGGTTATATATAAAGAATTGAATTTGAAAATTTCCCTATCTTTTATTCTCATTGTAAAATCCACTGGTACGATAATTTTGAATGTTTCATTCTTCATCCACCCCCGCCCCACAAAAAAAAAAATCCCTATTAAGGAAACTTCTATTCCTAACTCTAGGCTGATCACTATTAAATATCAAAAAGCTACTTCAAAAAAAGGAATTTTTTAATGTTCCTAATAAGGCTATTTTACCTCTTACTTCTTCTATGCAATTCAAGGCTTCTAATGTGAATAATAATATTTTTTCTAAACTTTTGGATGATGATTCTATTTCCTCCGATTCAATCCTTGTATCCTTGCTGGCTTTTATTAATAAAAATGAAGCTTTGATTGAGAATATAAATGAGGATATTAATGTTATGCATCATTCAAATTCAATGTAGAATATGGCTTTAATACCTCATGATAATCAGGTTGAAAAATCCAATTCTAATTTCTAGATTTAGGATGATTTAAATTCTCATAAAGATTTGGCTTTGTCTAATAATTTGGATCATGAAGGGAAAGGGCTTTGTGTTCACACTTGCCTCAAAATAAATATGTTTCTGCTCCCTCTCTTGCTATTCCTGATGCTCATTTGGCTTTAATAAATTCTAATGTCTTGGAAGAAGGAGAACTCATTTCTAATCAGGAGATTTCTCCTAAATCAATGACTAAAGTTGCTATATCCTCCTCAGATGATGATTATAAGAGAAAAGAAAATGGTTTCCAAACGTATCATGCTAAAAAAAAGAAATGTTAAAAATTTCCCTCTAATTGCCAAGAAACACTAGACTACAACCCCTCTCTCCTCTTAATTAACCTTTTCTTAACCCATTTTATTTCTTTATGTTTAATTTTATTGTTTGGAATGTTAGGGATACCCTCTATTTTGTAACTATATAAGAAATCTTTATCATATACATAATATTTCTTTACTTATTTTTTCTAGAGCCTCTTATTTATGCTAACAAAACTAACTATGTTGCTAGAATGATCGATTTCAATAAATTATTCTCTAATGTCAATAATAAATTGAATGCTTTTGGAATAACTTTGTAGAGGTTTCAATTCTTGATGATTTTCAACAAGTAAATAATACTCAAATCTCTTATGGTGATTATTGTGTTTTGGGCTTTGATCTGGAAGAAATCTTCTTTGGGATAATTTGAGGAATTTTGCTACCTCTGTCAATAAACCTTGTTTTGTTGGTGGTGATTTCAACACTATTTTATTCACTTCTAAATGAAGTAGTGGTTTCTCCCCTAAGATTCATTCCATAGAAGAATTTTCTAATATGATCCATGCTATAATTTGATTGATATTGGTTTTAAAGGTTCTAATTATACTTGGAAAAACTCTAGACTTTGACAAAGTAGGAATTCTTTTTATACTCATTATATTACTTAATGGCATATTACTTATGTTGATCATTTATGCAGAACCTTGTCTGATCATGCTCCTCTTTTGGTTTTATTAAACATAATTCTAATAGATTAAAAAAAATTTCTCTTTTTAGATTTCAGAACATATGGATTTAGCCTATTGATTTTTTTTAATGTTGTGGCCAACAACTAGAAAGTTCTTTTACATCTTAATAATTTGATTATGGGGATGAATAGACTTTGGTTTAAGCTTAAAAGACTTAAGCAAAATTTGGGTTGGTGGAACAAACATTATTTTAAAAACCACTTAACTAATATGAAAGATATGGAAAAAATGGTTTGTGATCTTGAGGCCTCTATTATGTCTGATTCTTCTAAGATTAAAGACTTGACTGAGGTGAAAGATAAACTTGTTAATTTTCAAAATATGGAAGAGGCTTATTGGCATCAAAAAATAGTAAACATATTATATGATAAGAATACTAGGTATTTCCATGTTTTTAGTTAATAAAATAGAGCTTTAAATAATATTCAAAAAATTAAAGATGGTAATGGAGAATGGATAATGGAGAATAATGATATTAAGGATTCGGTTATTAATTACTTTATAAATATTCTTAATAAGAGTTACTCTTATGAAATAATTTCGAAATTGCACTTGATTCCTTCTATTATTACCAATGATGACAATGATTTGCTTACTATTATTCCTAAAGAAGATGAAATTTTTAAAGTTCTTAATAGCATGAGCATAGATTTAGGGTTTATTGTTGGTTTCAAAATTGTTGGTTGTGGTTGTGGTTGATTTTTTTCACTACTCATTTTTTTCAAAATTGTTGGTTTATTATTAAAAATAATTTGATTGAGGTTGTGGTTGATTTTTAATAGTAATTGTTTTCCTAGATATTGTTTTTAGCACTTCTATTGTTCTCATACCTAAGAATGATAATCGAGACTATTATAGTGATTTTAGACCTATTAGTCTTTGCACCTTCTTCAATAAGCTGATTTCTAAAATTCTTGAGTCCTTTACTTCATAAGATTATCTCTTTCAACCAAACTGGTTTTGTTAGAGGTAGATCTATTTCTGATAACATTTTACTTGCCCAAGAATTATTTCATGACATAGATGCAAAGACTAGAAGTGGAAACATTCTTTTCAAATTAGATATTACCAAAGATTTTGATAATATCTCTTGGGATTTCATTTTCCATATTTTGAATTTATTTGGGTTTTGTGATAAATTTACTTTTCTTATTAATAATTATATCAATAATGTCTGGTTTTTTTATTTTGCTTAATGGGAAAGATTTGAACTTCTTTCCTTCTACCCAAGGCTTAAGACAAGGGGGTCCTTTATCTCTTGCTTTATTTATTATTGTTGTTGAGTACTTATCTAGGAGCATCAATGAGTTATTTTTAAACAATCCTAGTATGTACTACAAAACTCTTGGTTGTCTTCCTATTTCCCACTTAAGTTTTGTAGATGATTTCATTATTTTTTACAATGCTTCTATTCAACATATCAAGACCTCAAGATTTTAAATAAATTTGGTAGAAAGTGGTCTTTCTATCAATGATAGCCAAAGCTATTTTATTATTTCTTCGTATCTATAATAATAAAATCAATAAAATCGCATATCACTAATTTTAAATCAACACTTACCTCTTAAGTACTTGCATGCTCCTCTATTTAAAGTTCCAAAATGATCTCATCTTTTTTATGAGTTCATTCCAAAACTTTAAAAAAAAATTTTGTTTGGGAATTCCATTTACTTTCCTTTGGTGGTAGGCTCACTATTCTCAAAAGCACTCTCAATTTTATGCCCTTTTATTTGATTCAAACTATTATTCCCACTATCTATCTTGATCGCTTGCTTAATAAATTTTTTTGGGATCCAATAATTCTATTAAAAGAATGCATTGGACATCCTGGCATAAATGTTATGGTCCTTTGGGTGAGGGTGGTCTTGGTTGTAAACCTATTTGTGTAGCTATGACTGCCTTCTCTCATATGCTCTTGTGGAATTTTAGAAAGAATGATAGCCTTTAATTTTATGATGAAAAATATTCCCAAGGTAAACACCCTCTTATCTGTTATAAAGTTGGTGACTCTAATTTGGAAAAGGCTTTGCTCCATTAAATGGGTTGTTGAATCCTTAATATCTTGGGGTGACCCCTTATCTGCTTAATATCTTCTTTCTTTGGCAATACAATTGGATTGGCAATCTATTGACTCCTTTATCTATACACTCTACTATTGCTATCAAAGTTAACTCTTTTGTCTTAATAATTGGAATGAAAATAAACATGAGAACTACATTCTTATTTCTATTTTTGAAAAGTTTTGCAACATCGCTATCTTTTGTAATAAACTTGATCAAATTCTTTTCAAGCTCTCTTACAATGGCAATTTCATTCTTAAAGAGGTTTGGAATTTTATTAGAAATAAACAAAATGCCTCTCATGTTTTCATTAAACTTTGGAACAACATCATTCCCGTTTCTTATTCTTTTTTAGCTTGGAGGATTCTGAATAACTTCATTCCAGTAGATTCCTTACTCTGGCTTAAAGGGTTTTATTTACCTTCTATGTGTTATTGTTGCTTTCATATTGAAAATGTTAATCATGTTTTTGTCAATGGTGTTATTGCTTCATAACATTGGATATGGTATGACGATTTATTTAACACTGACTATTTTCAAGGCTCTCTTTCATTATATCAACTTCTTGAAGTTTGTTTCCATAAAAATGTGAAAGGTCATATTAAAGTATTAATTGCTATTACCCTTATTTGGTTCATTTGGATGGATAGAAATGATGCTAAATATCGAGGCATACCTATGAACCATAGAAGGATCCTTGCTAGAACCCTAAACTCAAAACCCTAAACACTAAAATAGTAAAACCCTAAACACTAAAACCCTAAACCCAAAACCCAAAACCCTAAAAACCTAAACCTAAAATAAAAAATAAAATATAGACTTAAAAATAAAAAAAATAAAAAATAAAACTAAACTAGAAAATAAACCTAAATTGAAAAAATAAACTAAAAAAAAATCCTAAACTAAAATAAATAAACCTGAAATAAATAAACTAAACAAAAATAAAAAAATAAACCTAAAGAAAATAAAAAAAAGAAACTAAAATAAATAAAATAAATTAAGTAAACTAAATAAATTTAAACTAACTAGTAAATTTAAAATAATAATAAATTAAAAAACACTAAACTCTAAACCCTAAAACTAAACCCTAACCTATCCTAAACACCCTAAATCTAAACTAAATCCTAATAAATACTAAATTATTTAAACCCTAAACTAAACCTAAACGCTAACTCCTAAACTAATCAAACCCTAAACCCTAAACCTAAACCCTAAACACTAAACCTAAACCAAATAACCTAAACCAAAAACCTTAAACCCTAAACTAAACCTAAACCTAAACCTTAAACCCTAAATCTCAACTATAAACTAAAACCCTAAACCTTAACCAAAAAACCAAACCCTAAACCTAAAACCTAAAACCTAAACCCTAAAGAAACACCAAACCCTATATCCTAAACCCTAAACCCTAAATCCTGAAGTACCCTAAACTCTAAACCCTAAACCCTAAACCCTAAACCCTAAATAATAAAACTCCAAACCATAAACCCTAAACCCTAAAAACCTAAACTTAAAATAAAATAAATAAATAAACCTAAACCTAAATAAAATAAAATAAAAACCTAAACTAAAACCTAAACCTAAACCTAAAACTAAATTTAAACCTAAAATGAACTAAAATAAAATAAAAGTAAAAAATAAAAAATAAATAAACTAGATAAATAAATAATAAATAAATATAAATAAATAAAAAATAAAATAAAATAAAATAAAAATTAAAAAATAAATAAAATAAAATAAAAATAAAATAAAAAAAATAAAAAATAAAATAAACTAAAATAAAATGAAAATAAACTAAAATAAACTAAATAAATAAAATTAAAATAAAATAAAAAATAAAAATAAAAAATAAGTAAAATAAAATAAAATAAATAAACTACATAAAAAAATAAAAAAATATACTAAACTAAACTAAATAAACTAAACTAAACTAAAATATAATAAAATAAATAAAAAAATAAATCTAAATAAAATAAATAAAAATAAAATAAAAATAAACTAAACTAAAAATTAAAATAAAAATAAACTAAAAATGAAAATAAATTAAATAAACTAAACTAAACCAACCCAACCCGAACCTCCTCTCAGGGCTCCTCATGCTTTCCTTTCTGATCCCTTTCTCCTTACGATTTGGTTGTTTTTTTCTCCTTTACTGATTAGATCTTTGTTGGTTTTCCTTTGTTTGGCCACCCACGTGATGTTCCTGATCTCTTGTTGATGGTTGCGGTTCCTTTGGTAGCAACGATATTCCTTCATGGAGGGTATAGGCAAAATTTATCAGGATTTATAAATTTGAATGCTCCATCTTCATTACCTACGGTTAAAACCTTTAAGGATGCTCTCTCTGGTAAGACCCTTTCCCCTACCGATTGGTGAACTTGATATCGACCTCGCTGGGATCCTGATTATGTGCTCGATATCGATGTTGGCTAAGCCTTATGAATTCACTTTAGTTGGTAAATTTACTTTGCCCTAATTTTTAGATAATATCCAATCTTTCTTTCATAATCTTAAGCTGGTGCATTTTCTACTTGATTGATCCAAGGCACATTTTAATTTAACTTACTAATGACCTAGATTATTCTAAGGTTTTTCTTGTCGTTAGTACTTTATTTTTAATTATCAAATGTGGCTTTTAAAGTGGTGTCCCCTCTTTGATATAAAAGAGGAATCACCGAGTATTCCTGTTTGGTTGGCATTCCCGAATATGAGAATTCATTATATTACATCAAGTTCTTTTGTTGTGGGAGCTCTTTTGGCGGCCTCTTCAAATTGATAACACTGTGAGATCTCGATCTCTGGGTTCGCATTTTGGTTGAAATTGATATTTCTAAAAAGCACCCTAAAGAAGTTTGGATTGGATCTGAGAAGTTTGGTTAAAATCAAAAGGTTGAATTTGAGAATTTTCCTGTTTTCTACTCGCATTGCAAAATTCATGGGCATGATAATTCAGAATGTTTTGTCCTGCACCCACATCTTAAAAAAAAAACTTGACTGATCCCAATCCTAATCTACCAACTGATAAAGTGGGTAAACCTATTTATGTGCCTAAGGTTAATCAAAATGGGAATCATAATTCTACTTCATTGGAACTAACTACTTTGCATAATGAAGTGCTCAATGATGACATTTTAAAATTACAATCTGAGCAGATTAAAGATATTGCTAATGTTGCCCAAAATGTTGAATATGATGGTTTATATATCTATCCTGCTTTACAAAATAATTTATCTCCTCAAAATGTTGCCTCTACATAGACTACCTTGCCTATCTTGATTGCTGAACATGAGGAGGAACATGTGACCCTTAATAGTAATTTGAATGGTAAGTTGATGATGGAGGAAAATCTGAAATCTAACTCTGAAGCTGATCCAAAAATTTGTGATCTAAATGGTTTCACATCATCTCCTACTTCTAATCAGATTGACATGCATTAATCACAGCCTTAATCAAATTGAGGAAGGTGAAGTTATCATTAGAATGCTTGACTGATCGACCCCATTCTTAATACTACTAAGCCTCGGATGGGGATTCTTTGGACAAAATAGACCATTTCAAATCAGTTAAAAGAAATCACTAAAAGTAAAACCCTAATAGCCCAACTAGATCTACTAGATCCGGTTCCTCCTCTCATAAATAATTATCTCTTTTCCTTTCTTCTCTCTATTAGCTATTTTTTCTTTTCTTAGCTTATTTAATTTTCCTTTATGTTTAATGCACTTATTTGGAATGTTCGAGGGATTGAGACCCCCATTGTTCGTAATTGTATGAGAAGTCTCTCACTAATAATATATTGGTTGTTATTGAACCTCTCATACACTCTACTAAGATCAACGTTGTTAGAATGCTAGGTTTTAATAAATTTTTCTATAATATTAGCAATAAAATTTGGATTTTTTGGAATAATTTAGTCAATATATCTATAATTGATGATCTTCAACAAGCTGTCAATGTCCACATCTCTTTGGGTGATTTCTCTGCTCTGGGCTCCTTTGTCTATGCTTCATGTAACAGGGCTAGTAGGAACATCCTTTGGGATAATTTAAGAACTTTTTCTACCTTAGTTAAAAAACCTTGGTTTGTTGGGGGTGATTTCAACACTATCCTCTCAACCTCTGAAAGAATGGGTGGTTGTTCCCCTAACATTCATTCCATGGAAGATTTTTTCAACATGATTCTTGATTGCAACCTTATTTACATTCACTACTCGGGTTCAGATTACACTTGACATAACTCTGGACTTTGACAATGCTTTAATAGGAAACTACTCTTTAACTCTCTATGGATTAATCAATGGCCTAGTACCTCTATTGAGCATTTGAATAGAACTTTGTTTGACCATGCTCTTCTTTTGATATCCATTAAAAATCCCTCTAATAGACTCTCCTCCCCTCCCTCATTTCAATTCCAAAATATGTGGACTCAGCATTTTGATTTCTTAAATGTTGTCTCCACCAACGGCCCCCTGCTCACCTCGATAATTCTGTGAAGGGCATGATTCATCTCTAGTTTAAGCTTAAAAGACTTAAACAAAACCTAACCTGGTGGAACAAGCATCATTTTAAAAATCTATTTCCTAATATCAAAAATTTGGAACAATTGGTTTGTTCTCTAGAAAATGTTGTTTTGACTGATTCTTCTAAACTGAAGGATTTAAATGAAGCTAAAGATAACTTGGTTACCTATCAGAATATGGAGGAAACTTACTGGTGGAAAAAGGCTGCTAGTAAACATATTGCTGATGGGGACAGAAATATCAGATATTTCCATGCTCTTTTTTAGAAAAAGGGAGCTTTAAATTCTATAAAAAAATTAAAAGTGATAATGGAAACTGGATCACTGATAATAATGAGATTAAAGACTCTGTCACTAATCATTTTAGAAATTTCCTGAACAATAACCATACTTTAGAGGCTATCTCCAACTCTCATTTGATTCCTTTAACAATTACCAATGATGATGATCACTTGATTACTATGCTCCCTATGGAAGCAGAGACTGATAAATTCTTAATAACATGAACGCTGATTCTATAAGGTTATACTACCCATTTTTCCAACATTGTTGTTATTAAGCATGATTTAGTTGACACTATGGATGATTTTTTTAATGGTACACCTTCACCTAGATACTTCTCCAGCACATCCATTGTTCTTATACCTAAAATTGATAATCCTGAATGTTGGGGTAATTTCAGACCTATCAACCTTTGCACTTTTTTCATAAACTTACTGCTAAATTGCTCGCCAACAGAATTAGTCCTCTACTTCATAAAATTATTTCTCTCAACCAAACTGGTTTTGTTAGAGGTAGAGCTATATCAAATAACATTTCTCTCACCCAAGAACTGATTTACAATTTGGATGCCTCTAAGAGGTGATAACATCCTTTTCAAATGTGATATATCTAAAGCTTTTGACAACATCTGGACCTTCCTTTTTCAAATCCTTCATTTGGCTTCTGATAATTTCATCTCCCTAGTTAATAATATTAGTAATGCTTGGCTTTATTATTCGAATGGTGAGGCAGGTTTCTTCCTTCTTCTCATGGTCTAAGATAAGGAGATCCCTTGTCTCCCTCTCTTTTTATTAATGCAGTGGAATATCTTTCTAGGATCTTTAATGACCTCTTCAACAATAATCCTAGCATGTTTTTTTAGAACTATGGGTGGTTTGCCTATCTCCCATCTTAGCTTTGTTGATGATTTCATTATCTTTTTCAATGCTTCCAATCATCACATTAAAAACATTAAAAATTTCTTAATTAAGTTTGGAAATGAAAGTGGTCTTTCTGTTAATGAAGGTAAAAGTTGCTTCATTCATTCCTCTAAAATCTCTAGTAATAAAATCAATCAAATCTTGAGAATCACTAATTTTCAGCAACAACACCTTCCTATTAAATATCTTGGAGCTGCTCTATATAAATGTTAGAAAAGAGCACATCTCTTTGATGAGTTAATCCAAAAAATCTCAAAAAAAAATTTCAGTTTGGGAATTTCATTTACTTTCATTTGGTGGGAGGCTATCTTTTCTTAAGAGTACCCTAAACTCCATGCTTTTATATCTTATTCAAATCATTGTTCCTACGAATTCTACCTTAAATAATTGAGCCTCCTAATAAATTCTTCTAGGGATCAAACAACTCTACTAATAGGATACATTGGACTATAAAAGTTGTGGCACCCTTGAAGGTGGGCTTGGATGTAAGCCCAGTGAAGTTACTACATTCTCTCATAAACTTTGGTGGATCTTTAGGAGAAAAAATAGTCTTTGGGCTAAATTCATGACTGCCAAGTATTGTCATGGTAAGCATCCTCTAACCTATCCTTACAAGCTGGGTGACTCTCATGTATGGAAAAGACTTTGTTCCATTAAATGGGAAGCCGAATCCTTTATTTCTTGGGGGGTCAACTCTGGATTCCTTTCTTTTTGCAAGATAACTAGACTGGCAGTGGCTCCATTGATGATTTATTATCTACTCACTCCACTACTTCTATTAAAGTTAACTCTTTCTGGTAGAATAATAAATGGAATGATACCATGCTTATTGATTATATTCCTACCTCCATTTTGCATAAATTTACTAACATCCCCATCATTGCTAACCATCCTAATCAAATCCTTTTTAAGTTATCTCAAAATGGTGATTTTAATCTTAAAGATGTATGGATTCATATTAGAGAAGCTCATGATTTCTCTAACGTATTTTTTAAACTTTGGAATAACACTATCCCTATTTCTTACTCTAACCTTACTTGGAGAATTTTGAAAATTTTCATCCCTCTTGATTCTTTAATGTGGGGTAAAGGGTTTTATTTACCTTGAAAATGCTACTGATATTTTCACATTGAGAATGTGAACCATGTATTTGTTAATGGAGCTATTGCCTCTAAATTATGGATTTTGATGATCTATTCAATATTGATCATTTCAATGGCTCTTTATCCCTATATCAGCTTGTTGATGTTTATTTTCAAAGAACTATTAAAGGTCACATTAAAGTGGTAACGCCATCACTCTTATATGGTTCATATGGATGGATAGAAATGATGCCAAACATCATTCTGAATCATAAAAGGATTATTGCTAGAATCAAAGAGAAAATTGCCTTATTTAATGCCAGTTTAATTACCAACATTCAATTTAAAGGTTGTAAATTTGTGGCCAACAAACTTAGTCTTATCCTGCCTGATTTCCCTACTGGTAAAGAGGATAAGATTGTTTATTGGATAAAGACTCATAATAATATTATCAAAATCAATACTGATGGCTCCGTTTCTCAAAATGCTTTTAGTTGTGGTGGCATTTTCAAAAATTTTAAAGGTACTGTTACTTGTGCCTTTGCCTATCCTCTTACGACATGTTCTGTTATCTATGCTGAATTAATGGCTGTTAACAAAGCTATTGAGATTTCTTTACAAAAAGGTTGGCATAACATCTCGATTGAGGTGGATTCTCTCTTACTGATTGATATGTTGGCCTCCACCAAGATGGGCAATACAGATTTGTTCTACCTCCTTAATCACACTAGAGCTCTTCTATCTCAAGTTTGTTTCAAAATTACTCATGTTTGGCGTGAAGGTAATGCATGTGCTGATTACCTTGCTAATATGGGTACTAAACTAGATGACATAACCTTCTTTGATCAGCTTAATCTTCCTAAACACTTGTGTGGGTTAGTAAATTTGGACAGTACTGGTTTACCCTATATCAAAAATTAGTCTTCGTTTTAGGTCTTAAATCTATTATTGGTTTTCCCAACCTATTTGTTCTATCCTTAATTTATATTCTATTGCCCTTTGGGTTTCTCTGATGTATTTCCCTGAAATTATTTACTGGATTTCCTATGTTGGCAGTTATTGCCTTTACTGTAAGTTCACTCTTATTTATCCATCTACTTATTTGAGATTTTTGTTCTTGTTGTTTCCGCCTGTGTTCCTTTTCCTTAATCGCTTGTTGGAGATGGCCCTTTTCCAAACCTAGGGACATATTATTTTATTTGCTTACAATCTGTCATCAATGAATTTCTCTCTGGTTCCTTTGCATGATTGGGACTATTTTTTGCCTCTCCTTCCCCGTTGTCTCTACATCTACTTTAGACTCTAGTCTTTTTCCTTGATTTAATGGATTGTATGCTACTATTTTTTCTTTTGTCTTTCGCCAATGCTATAATTGTTACATTTTATATCCTCAATCTGCTCGATTTGGTCTTTGTTGGCTTAGGTGAATGGTATTAAGTGTTTTATCTTCCAGTGCTTATTTTTATGGTTGGATTTTGACTACTCTATCTATTGTTTGAGGGTGGTTAGATTATCGTGATTTGGAGGTATGGGTCTTTCTACCTTTTCATTACTCTCTTGGATCATTTAGATTTGTGCAATTACTGTTGTGAATTTGCTATTATCAAGGTGATTATTAGCATCTGTTTAGGAGGACATGAAAGGGGTTTCCTTTATATCATGTATGACCTTTTGGTTTCCTTTGTTCATCAAGATGGTATTGAGGCATTTATCTATTTCATCTTTATGGATTTCTTGTATTGGAGGCTCTTACCTTTGTTCTTCCAACTATGTTGTTGGTTGTCCCGCTTTTGGTTGAGTCCTTTTCATTTGCCCTTTGGCTGCCCTTTTCCCAATGACAAAAGTGTTTTATTTACTACCCATTTCTTTCTTCCTTTGACGATTGGGTTTTTTCTTGACTCCCTCTCTTCTTTCTTTCTGGTGGTTGCTTAGTCTGTTTTCCCTTGACTGTTTTTTGTGCTATTTGGTTGAATCACATTTTGGTTCATTGCAGTTTTGGTGCTGTCTTCAAAAATCATTGTCGGGTTCAATATGTATTTTGTTATTTTGGTGTTTTCCAGCTTGTTCTTTCTGGATATTATGTGCTATAAGCTAGCTTTTGTGTTTTCTCTTGTGGATGGTTTCTTGTTCTCTTAATTGCTGATTGGATAATCATCGATATGTGCCTTTGGATCTTAAACTTGTAATTACTATTGTGATCTATTATCAAGGGGGACTAACATCTGTACGATCTGAATGGCTTTTTTTTTTGGATTCAAGCATGGCCTTTTATTCTGATGACTGTAGTGTATTTCACCCATTAGTTTGGCCTTTTTTTTTGTCGACCGGTTATGTTTTTGCTTGACTCTCTTTGATATGTATATTTATTGCTGTGGTCTTATTATCAATATGGTGGATGTTCCTAGAATTTTCAGCCGGTTTGTGATTTTGTTGGTTGTGCATTCTCATGCCTTGTGGGCATTATTTGGTGATACATATCTTATATGGGGTGGGTGGCATCCCTTTACCATTTCGATCTATGCTTCCTTCTTTTCTATTGTTTATGCAGGTATTAAAGACCATATCAACTCCTCCAAATGGAAGCTGTTCCACCTCAGATGCTTGTAGATTCTGTATTATTTCTCTAATGAAGGCATCGACTTCTCTCATCCTTAAGAGCCTTTGATGAAGATGGTCCATTGGGTTTTATTTTTTATCTATCTTTATCTGATGCTTTCCTTTTCCTTTTGCTTTGTTTTGATTGTAACTAGACAGGGGATTTATTCTCTAGGCTATTTGTAGCTCTTTGAGCAATAGTTTCTGAGTTTATCCCCTCTTAAGGACCTTGTAATCCTTTTTTGTGGCAATAAAATTCCCCTATATGGGGGTTTCCTAAAAAAAACCTTAAACCCTAAACTCATAACCCTAACCATATACCCTAAACCCTAAACTAACCCTAAACCCTAAACCCTAAAAACCTAAAACCTAAACCTAAACTAAATAAAACCTAAAAATAAAATAAATAAAAAACTTAAACCTAAATAAAATAAAACCTAAACTAAAACCTAAACTAAACATAAACCTAAAAATAAAATAAAAACTAAACTAAAATAAAATAAAATTAACCTAAAAATAAAAAATCTAAATAAAATAAAAACTAAACCTAAAATAAAAATAAAATAAACCTAAAAAAATAAAAACCTAAACCTAAACCTAAAAAAATGAAAATAAAACCTAAACCTAAAAAATAAAATAAAATAAAAATAACACTAAACTAAAAAATAAACCTAAACCTAAAAATAAACAAAAATTAACCCTAAGTCCTAAACGCTAAACCTTACAAAACCATAAACCTTAAACCCTAAACCTTATAAAATCATTAACCCTAAACCCTAAACCCTACAAAATTATAAACCGTAATCCCTAAATCCTAAACCCTAAACTAACCCTAAACGTTAAACTAATCCTAAAAACAAAAACCCTAAAGCCTAAAAACACTAAACCCTAAACCCTAAATGCTAAACCCTAAATGCTAACCCTAAACCATAAACACTACAACCCTAAACCTTAAGCCTAAACCCAAAACCCTAACCCTAACCTTAAACCCTAAACCCTAAACCTAAGCCTAAGGTAACTAAATAAATAAAAAAATAAACCTAAACTTTAAAAAATGGGTAGAACCTTGACGGCAAGAACATCACTGCCATCCAAGCTCAATATAGACCTGGCGGTGGAGGCAAAGGTGGAGGCAGTAGTTATTGCAGTGGTGGTGGGGCATCAAAAGGTGTTGGTGGATATGGAGGTGGTGGTCGCAGCTATGGTGGTTGGAGGTTGGAAGAGCGACGGAGGTTACAACCAAGTGGGTGGCAGAGGGAGAGATAATAGATATGGTGGCAGATCCCGCTACTCGAGAGGCGGGGGTGGTTTTGTTAGGAATTAAAGAAACTGAGGAACTGCCTATCTGATCTACTACCTATGGAATTATTTCTTTACAGTAGTGACAATTCTAGTTATCTAAGGTTTATGATTTACTTTGTGTGCTCATATTTGATGTATGTTGTCACTCGTGTTCTAAAAAACTTAGTGTGTAACTTGGTTGATGAAATCGAGAAGAAGAAATATTGAATCTGAATTTGTTCTCTATTAAAAAAAAACTTAAACCCTAAACCTTACACCTAAACCCTAAACCCTAAACTTTAAACTAAAACCTAAACCATAAACCCTAAACCCTATAAACCCTAAACCCTAAACACTAAACCCTATACCCCTAAACCTTAAACCCTAAACCCTAATCCATAAAACCCTAAACCATTAACCCTAAACCCTAAATCCTAAACCCTAAAACATAAACCTAAACAAAAAAATAAAATAAAAACCTAAACCTAATACTTAAATCCTAAACCCTAAAATTTCTAAACCCTAAAAACCCTAAACCCTAAACCCTAAACTCCAAACCCAAAATTGTAAACCCTAAACCCTAAACAAACCATAAACCCTAAACATGAAACCCTATAAACCTAAAAACCTAAACCTAAACTAAATAAAACCTAAACCTATACTGAAACCTAAAATAAAGTAAAATTAAATTAAAATTAAAAATTCAACTAAAATAAATTAAATTAAACCTAAACTAAACTAAAAAAATGAAGTAAACATAAAATTAAAAAACCTAAATAAAATGAAAAATAAACCTAAAATAAAAATAAAATAAACCTAAAAGAATAAAATAAAAACCAAAACCTAAACCTAAAAAATAAAAAATAAAACCTAAACCTAAAAAATAAAATAAAATAAAACTAAACTAAAAAATAAACTTGAACTTAAACCTAAATCTAAAAATAAACTAAAATAAATAAATTAAACTAAATAAAATAAAAATAAACCTAAACATAAATAAAAAATAAAATAAACTCAAATAAATAAAAAATAAACTAAATAAACCTAAACTTATTGGTTTAGTTAATTTAAAAATTAAAAAAACCCTAAACCCTAAATATTAAAACCCTAAACCCTAAATACTAAACCCTAAACCCTAAACCCTAAACTCTAAACCTACAATCCTAAACTCTAAACCTACAACCTATAACCCTAAACCCTAAACCTTAAACCCTAAAACCCTAAACCCTAAACCTAAACCCTAAACCTTAAACCCTACAAAACCATAAACCCTAAACCCTAAACCCTTAGGCTTAAACTCTAAACACTAAACCCTAAACATAAACACTAAACCCTAAACCCTAAAACCCTAAACCCTAAACCCTAAACCCTGAACCCTAAACCCAAAACCCTAATTACTAATCCTAAACCTTAAACTTAAACCTAAAGTAACAAAATAAATAAAAAATAAACCTAAACCCTCAGAATGGGCAGAACCTTGACAAGAGGAACATCACCATCAACTAGTGACATAGATCTAGAGGAGTCAAGGAGAAGGTGGCATTATTACAGGGGGTTCTAGGGTGTTGGTGGATATGGAGGTGGTGCGGATGATGAAGGTTGCTAGAGATGGTATGAGAGATTGTGATTTTGGTCTCATGGAACTGAAATCAAGAATGGCGACCATCTATCTTATCAAATGTCTTACAAAGATGACATTTCTAGTTATGGGTCTTTGATTTGCTCTATGCGTTCATTTTGTCACCAGGTTGTTACTTGGTTGATGAAATCGAAAAGAAGAAATGTTGAATCTGAATTTGTTCTATATTAAAATAAAAAAATATTAAACCCTAAACCATAAACCCTAAACCTTACACCCTAAACCCAAAATTAAAACCTAAACCCTAAACCCTAAACCCTAAATTGTGAAAACCCTAACCCTAATCACTAAACCCTATACCCTAAATCTTAAACCTTAAACCCTAAACCCTAAACCTTAAAATCAAAACCTAAATAAAAAAATAAAATAAAATAAAATAAAAACCTAAACTAAAACCTAAACCCTAAACCCTAAAAACCCTAAACCCAAAACCATAAACTCTAAACCCTAAACCCTAAACCTTAAATCCTAAAAACCTAAAATCCTAAACATAAATTAAATAAAACCTAAAAATAAAATAAATAAAAAAACCTAAACCTAAATAAAATAAAAAAATAAAATAAAAATAAAAACCTAAAGTAAAACATAAACCTAAAAGTAAAATAAAAAATAAAAACTAAATTAAAATAAAATAAATAAAAACCTAAACTAAATTAAAAAATAAAATAAACCTAAAAATAAGAAACCTAAATAAATAATAACATCTAAAAAAAATTAAACCTAAAAAAAATAAAATAAAACCAAAACCTAAACCTAAAATAAAATGAAATCTAAACCTAAAAAATAAAATAAAATTAAAACTATACTAAAAAATAAGAAACCTAAACCTAAACCTAAAAAATAAACTAAAATAAATAAACATATAATAAATAAACCAAAAATAAATAAACTAAATTAAATAAAAATTAAAATTAACCTAAATAAAAATAAAAAATAGAATACACTCAAATAAATAAAAAATAAACTAAATAAACCTAAACCTACCGAATTACTTAATTTTAAAATAAAATAACCCTAAACCCTAAACACTAATCCTAAACCCTAAACCTATAACCTATAATCCTAAACCCTAAACCCTAAACCCATAACCCTACAAACCATAAACCCTAAACGCTAAACCCTAAACCATAAACCATAAACCCTAAACTAACCTAAAAAATCTTAAGTCTAAATCCTAAAATAATAAACCCTAAACCCTAAACTAAACCATAAACCCTAACCCTAAATCCTAAACCCTAAACATTAAAATCCTAAACCTAAACCCTAAACCCTAAACACTAAACCCTAAAACTAAAACTAAAACCTAAACTAAATAAAACCTAAAAAATAAAATAAATAAATAAACCTAAACCTAAATAAAATAAAATAAAATAATAAAATAAAACTATACTAAACCTAAACCTAAACCTAAACCTAAAATAAAATAAAAATAAAACTAAACCAAAATAAAATAGATAAAACCCAACCTAAACTAAAACATTAAAATAAACCAAAAATAAAACCTAAATAAAATAAAACTAAACCTAAAATAAAATAAAATAAACTTAAAATAAAAACTTGAACCTAAAAAATGAAAACTAAAACCTAAACCTAAAAAAATAAAATAAAAAATAAAAATAAACTAAACTAAAAAATAAACTAAAATAAAAACCTAAACTAAATAAATTAACCAAAATAAATAAACTAAACTTAATAAAAATAAAATAAAACCTAAATAAAAAAATAAACTAAAATAAATAATAAAATAAATAAATCTAAAATTATGAGTTTACTTTTTTTTAAAATAAAACCTTAAACCTTAAACCCTATAAACCCTAAACCCCAAACCTAAATCCTAAACCCTAATCTCAACCTACAACTATAAACCCTTAACTACTTCCTAACTCCTAAACCTTAAACTCAACTAAGTTTAAGTTTACAACTATAAATGCTAAACATACAACCTACATCCCTAAACCTTAAACCCTATACCTAAAACTTAAACTGAAACCTAAACTAAACAAAATAAACCCTAAACTCTACACTAAACTAAAGCTAAACACTAAGCTCCCAAAATGTTAAACCTAAGCTCCTATAAACTCCTAAAACCTAAACCCTAAACTCAAAACTAACCCTAAATCCTAAACCCTAAACCATAAGCCATAAACCCTAAAAAACTTAAACCCTAAATCCCAAACCCTAAACCTTAAATCTAAATCTAAACCTATAACTCTAAACAAAACTACAACACTAAACCCTAAACCCTAAACTCTAAACTTAAACCTTAAACCTAAACTAATACTATAAACCCTTTAAGTCCTAAATAAACTATACCTTAAACCTCAAACCTAAACCTCTAAACTCAACCTAAAACTATAAACCCTAAACTCTAAATTAACCTAAACTTAACCCTAAATCATAAATTTTAAACTCTACAACCCTAAACCTAAACTTTAAACTATAAACCCCCTAAAACCTAAAACCTAAAATATTAATCTTAAGCATTAAATCATAAAACCATAAACCCTAAATCCTAAACCCTAAATGCTAAATAACCATAAAACCCTAAAACTAAACCTCCTAAACTTAAACACTAAATGAAACCCTAAACTCCCTAAACTCTAAAATTATAAACCCTAAACTAACCTAAGCTAAAAAAACCCTAAACCCAAAAAAGCTAAACACTAAACCCTAAACCCTAATCCTAACACTAAACCCTATACCCTAAAACCCAAAACCTAAATTAACATATAAACTTAAACCTAAAAAATAAACTTAAATAAAACCTAAACTAAAATAAATAAACTAAACTAAATAAAATTTAAAATAAATTTTAATTAAAAAAATAATATAAATAAAACATAAACTAAATAAACCAAAAAATAATAGTTTAATTTTAAAAAATCCTAGCTAACTTAACCCTAAACCTAAAACCACAAACCCTAAATCCTAAACCTAAACCCTAAACCCTAAACCCTAAACAAGTTTAAAACTAAACCTATAATAAAAAATCATAACCACTAAACTATAAACCCAAAATGTAAAACTTTACCCTAACTAAACCCTAAACTATAAACTATCTTAAATACTAATCCTAAACTAAAACTAAAACTTAAACCTAAATTAAACCTTAAACTCCTAAACTAAACTTAAATCTAAACTTAAACCCTAAACATTTAATACTAAACCCTAAATCCTAAACCCTAAACTATTAAAAACCTTAAAGCTTAAACCATAAATCCTAAAACCTAATCTAAAAACCTAAACCCTAAACCTCAACCCTGGACCATAACTAAACTAACCCTAAACCTAAAACTTAAACTAAACTCTAAACCTAAAACAAACCCCAAACCTTGAAGCCCTAAAGCTAAATCAAAACCTAAACCATAAAACCTATAAACCTAAACCTAAACCCTAAACCCTAAACTATATTAATTTAAAGGAAAACCCATCACTGAGCTCTCCTTTCTAGCTTTTTTTTTCATTTTGACTTTCTAAATGCTTTGCTGCTATTTTGAGCGATTCTCAATGGATTCCTTCTAAATCACGTGGTCGCCACCACAACCTGGAACTTATGTAGACTTCTTTTTGAGGCATGCCTATGGCTATGTGCTCTGATCTAATTATGGAAAACATTGTTAAGCCATTTGAATTCACTTTGGTTGGAAATTTTACTCTTCGTAGGTCTAATCTGGATTACATTCACTCTTTCTTTCATAGTATGAAACTTTCAAGTGATTTTATGATTAGTTTAATTGATCCCTGCCATATTTTGATTCAGTTTATAAATGATTTAGATTACTCTTATGTTTTCTCTCATCATTTTATTTTATTTAAAATTGTCAAATAAGGTTGCTGGACTCCACTATTTGATATTAAGGAAGAATCCCTAATTGTTCTTGATTTTCTCTCCCAAATATGCGAATTCATTTCAATAACCATGAATTCATTTTTTATGGCCCTTATTTGGTCCATTATTTCAAAATTGATCAAATAACACTACAAAATCTTGTCATAGAATCCTTATTGAATTGGACATTACCAAGAAAACCCCAAAGAAATGCTGGGATCTAAAAATTATGGTTATATGCAAAGAATTGAATTTGAAAATTTTCTTGTCTTTTGTTCTCACTGCATAATCCATGGGCTCGATAATTATGAATGTTTCATTCTTCATCCTCACCTAAAAAAGATAATTCCTATTAAGGAACCCTAACCACTATTAAATATCAAAAAACTACTTTAGAAAAAAAAGGATTCTTTTTAAATGTTCCTAATAAGGTCGATTTACCAATTACTTTTGAACAATTGAAGGCTTAATGTGAACGATAATAGCTTTTCTAAACTTTTGAATGAGGATTCTTTTTCCTTTGATTTGATCCTTACATCCTAGCTGGCTTTGATTGATGAAAATGAAGCTTTAATGGAGAATAAAAAAGAGGAATTTAATATTATGCATCATTCTAGTTCGATGTAGAATATGGCTTTAATACCTCATTGATAAACTTGATTCCATATTCAAAATTTAGATGATTTAACTTCTCAAAAAAGATTTACTTTTATCTAATAATTTGCTAATGATGAGGAAGGGTTTGGTGTTCCCACTTGCCTTCTTAATAAATCAATTTTTGCTCCCTTTCTTGCTATTCTCGAAGCTCATTTTTCTTTAATAAATTCTAGTGTCATGGAAGAAGGAGAATTCACTTCTGAGATTTTTCTTAAATCTATGACTAATATTGTTAAATCCTTTTCAGATGATGATTCAAAGGGCAAAGAAAATGGCTTCCAAACTTTCTTTTCAAAAAAGAAATAAATTATTAAACATTTTTCTCCCAAATTGCCAAGAAATGCTAGAGCTATTGCGACCTCCCTATCTTCTCTCAATTAGATTTGGTGTTTTTAGAATAACTTTGTAGACATTTCTATTCTTGATGATTTTTATTAAGTTGTCAATGCTCAAATCTCTTATGGTGATTATCATGTTTTGGGCTCTTTTATTTATGCATCTTGTAATAGATATAGTAAAAATCTTCTTTGTGATAACTTCACTAATTTTGCCACCTCTATCAATAAACCTTGCTTTATTGGTGGTGATTTCAACACTATTTTGTTCTTTTCTAAACAAAGTGGTGGTTGCTCTCCTAATATTTATTCAATGGAAGAATTTTCCAATATGATCCATGATTGTAATTAGATTAATATTTATTTTTAGGATTCTAATTTTACTTGGCAAAACTCTAGACTTTGGCGAAGGTTGGACCGGATTCTTTTTAATACTCATTTGATTACTCAATGGCCTATTACTTCTATCGATCATTGAAGCAGAACCTTCTCTGATCATGATCCTCTTTTGGTTTCTATTAAAGATAATTCTAATAGATTAAAAAATTTCTCTCCTTTTAGATTTTAGAACATGTGGATTCAACATATTAATTTTTCTAATGTTGTGGCTAACAATTTGAATAGTCCTTTACGTCCTGATAATTCTATTATGAGGATGAATAGGCTTTGGTTTAAACTTAAAATACTTGAAAAAAATTAAGATTGGTGGAATAAGTATTATTTTAAAAAAGTTTTTGCTAATATTAAATATATGGAAAAATTGGTTCGAGATCTTGAAGTCTCTATTATGTCTGATCCTTTTAAGATTAAGGACTTGACTAAGGCAAAACATAAGCTTCTTAATTTTCAAAATATGGAAGAGACTTATTAGCACCAAAATGTTGCTGGTTAATAAATTGTAGATGGTGACAAGAATACTATCTATTTCCATGCTTTAGTCAATAAAAAGAGAGCCTTAAATAATATTCAAAAAAAATAAAAATGATAATGGAGAATGGATTACGAAGAATAATGATATTAAGGATTTAGTCATTAATTACTTTATAAATATGCTTAATAAGAGTTTCTCTTATGAAGCTATTTCTAAATCACTTTTAATTATTACCAATGATGACAATTTTCTTACTATTATGCCTAATGAAATGAAATTTTTAAAGTTCTTAATAACATAGATTATGTTGTTGTGAGGGTCTCACTACCTAATTTTTCTAAATATGTTCATTTATTAAAAAATTATTGATTGAGGCTATGGTTAATTTGTTTAATGTTAATCCTTTCCTTTTATCTAATACCTTTTCTAAATCATGACTATTGGAGTGATTTTAGACCTATTAATCTATCTTCAATAATGATTTGTAAAATTTTCAACAAGCTTAGTCCTTTACTTCATAAGATTATCTCTCAACCAAACTCGTTTTGTTAGAGGTAGATCTATTTTTGATAACATTTTAGTTGCTTAGGAATTAATTCATGACTTAGATGCTAAGATTGGAGGTGGAAACATTGTTTTCAAATTAGATTTTACCAAAGCTTTTGATAATATCTCTTGGGATTCCCTTTTCTATATTCTGAATTTAATTGGGTTTTCTACTATATTTATTTTTTCTTATTAAAAATTGTATTAATAATGCCTAGTTCTCTATTTTTCTTAATGTGGAAGATTTAGGCTTCTTTCCTTCTTCCCATGGCTTAAGGGGATCATTTATTATCTTAATAATGCCTGGTTCTCTATTAAAGGGATCCTTTATCTCCCACTTTATTTATTATTGCTATTGAGTACTTATCAAGGAACATCAATGAGTTATTCTTAAATAATCATAGTATGTACTACAGAACTTTTGGTGATCATCCTGTTTCACACTTAAGCATTGCAAATGATTTTATTATATTTTTCAATACTTCTATTCATCATATCAAGAATCTCAAGATTTTTTAAAGAAAGTGGTCTTTCTATCAATGATAACAAAAGTTGTTTTATTACTTTTTCAAGTATCTCTGATAAAAAAATAATAAAACCGCTTATCACTAATTTAAAACATCAACACTTAGCTCTTAAGGGTGCTTTTTTTTAAAGTCCAAAATGATCCCACCTTTTGATGAGTTAATTCAAAAAATTTTAAATAAAATTTCTTTTGGGAATTCCATTTACTTTTCTTTGGTGGCTTACTATTCTTAAAAGCACTCTCAATTCAATGCCTCTTTATTTGATTCAAACTATTATTCCCACTAATTCTAATTTTATCGAATTGATTGCTTGCTTAATAAATTTTTTTTGGTGGTCCAATAATTCTATTAAAGAATGCATTGGACTTATAAATGCTATGGTCCTTTGGGTGAAGGTGGTCTTTATTGAGAACCTTGAATATATCGCCTCTCATAAGCTCGGTGAAATTTTAGAAAGAATGATAGCCGTTGGGCTAATTTTATGATGGAAAAATATTGCCAAGGTAAACACCCTCTTTCTTGTGCTTATAAAGTTGGTGACTCTCCTATTTGGAAAAGGCTTTGCTTCATTTAATGGGTTGTTGAATCCTTAATATCATAGGGTATTCATTCAGGTTCTTCATTCTTTTGGCAAGACAATTGGATTGGGAATGGCTTTATTGACTCTCTTTTATCTACACGTTATACTGCTGCTATCAAAGTTAACTATTTTTGGCTTAATAATAATTGGAATGAAAACAAGCTTGAGAACAACATTCCTATTTCTTTTATTGACAAGTTTTGCAACATCACTATCTTTTCTAATAAATCAGATCAAATTCTTTTCAAGCTCTCTTACAATGATGATTTCTTTCTTAAAGAGGTTTGGAATTTTATTACAACACCTCTAATATGTTCATTAAACTTTGGAACAATATCATTCCCATTTCTTATTCTATTTTAGCTTGGAGGATTTTGAATAACTTCATCCCTATTGATTCCTTGCTCTGGTTTAAAGTATTTTATTTACCTTCTAAGTGCTATTGCTTTCTTATTGAAAATGTTAATCATGTTTTTGTTAATGGTGCTATTGCTTCCAAACTTTGGATATGGTATGATGATTTATTTAACACTAACTATTTTAACATGTCTCTTTCCTTATATCAACTTCTTGAAGTTTGTTTCCATAAAACTGTGAAAGGTCATATGAAAGTTTTAATTTTTATTACCCTTATTTGGTTCATTTGGATGGATAGAAATGATGCTAAACATCATGGTATCCCTATGAACCATAAAAGGTTCCTTGCTAGAACTAAAAAAATTCTTGTTTGTTTAATGCAAATTTAATTAGTAATCTTCACTTTAGAGGTTATAAATTTGTGGCTAAAAAATTGGCTATCACTTTGCATGATGATCCTTCCTACAAGAGTATTAGGATTATACATTGGATTAAGCCTAAAGAAAATTTTATTAAGATCAATACTGATGGTTTTGTTTCCCTAAATAAATTTGGTTGTGGTGTAATTCCTAGAGATTCAAAAGGTACTATCATTTGTGCTTTTTCCTACCCCCTCAAAGCTTTTTCTATTATTTTTGCTGAGCTCATGGATGTTAACAAAGCTATTGATATTTATTTAAGAAAAGGCCTATTTAATATTTGGATTGAAGTTGATGCTCTTCTTTTACTTGATATGCTCAATAATAAAAAAATGGGGAATGTTGACTTATTTTATCTTCTTAATCACACTAAAAAGCTTCTTTTCTCAAGTTTGCTACAAAATTTTTAACATTCTTCATGAAGGTAAAGCTTTTGCTGATTTCTTTGCTAATTTGGGAGGGGAATTAAATGAGCTCACTTTTTTTTATAACCATAGCTTACCTAAGCATCTGTGGTCTGGTCAATCTGATAACACTGACCTCGATTATATCCTTATGCTATTTTGTTGTTTTTTTTTGTTATGGTGGTTTTATTATTTTTGGTTATTTATTTTGTGCTTTCCTCAACAAGAAGTGGTTTTGATGAGTTTATTTCTATACTTAATCCCCTTCTTAACCCCATTCTATACTTGATTGACTCTTTTTGGGTCATAGTGTTTTTAATTGGTTTCCCATCCTCTAAGACTGGTGGTTTTCTTTCTATGGCTCATGCTTTGCCTTTTTGTTCACACCTTGGTTGTGGCTACGCCCATTTTGGCCTACCTCTTTATTAAAGATGTTGGGTTTGCCTCTAGTTTTTGCTATGGCCTTTTTCAATTGGTTGGTGCTATGTTTTGGTTGTCATTATTTTCTTCTTCCATCCACTGGTTATTTTGGCTGGTTATTTTTTCATGCCTATTGTTGACCTCTTCTAGCTTGGCTTAGTTTTGTGTTTTTTGGTGGTTAATGTTCTCCTTTCCTGGTTTGGTTTGTTTGGGTTATTGGTTTTTCCCTCCCTTGTGGATTAGAGGTAGTCTCTAGGGTTATTCTCTTATTTTCTCTTTGTGGTGACTATCTTCTCTTGGGATTTGGAAGGGGTTTTATTTACCTCTAGCTTTGTTCATTTCCTTACAGTTTTGCTGCTTGTGGTTGGGTGGTCCTCCTTGGCCTTTGTATGGCTAGGTGAATACCATTTTTGTTTCTTGGTTATTTTGGAGATCTCAAGGTGGGTTGTGGCTTTGTCTGCTTTTGTTCTTTCCCTCATTTTTGGGCTCTATATTAGCTTCGTCTACTAATTGGTTATGTTGGTCTATTTTGGTTGGGTTGATTTGTTGGGTTGATGTTTGATGGTTGGTTTAGGTGCTTTTGTTGCTCGTGTTTGAGTTTCGTCTATTGGGTTGGTTATCCTCTGTGTAGCTACTTTTCCTTTATTTTTGTTCTTTGTCAATTTCTCGCCAAGATTTCTTTCTCATCTTGTTGGCTACCGTCTGGTGATTTTATTGGTGGAGGATATGAGCTCATGTGGTTTTTTTGGTCCTATTTTAGGACTTATTGTTCGGGATTAGCTGCTTTATTGGTTTTTTATGGCTACTATCTTGCCTTGGATGCTTTGTGGCTTGGTGTTCTTTGGGATTTATGTTATTAGTATTGACTATTTAATTTAATTGGCTCTCCTTGTTCCTTGATATTTGCCTCATGGTTGGCGGTGGTGGATTTGCTATTTTTTGGCTGCCTTGGTGGTGGTTTTGATGGTAATTTCTGGATTCCCTCTTGGCCGCTCTATGGTATTTATTTCCTCTGTCTGATGCTACTTATCTCCTACTATTTTTCTATTTGGGTGGAGGTTTTTCCTTTAGTGGTGGCTTCGGTGGAGTTACTGCTTGGTTTATTTTAGCTTGGCCATTGATCTTGGTGTAACTTCTGGGATGTTGGCTTTAAGTGATTGGTTTGTTGTGGGTTTTGGTTATGCTAGTCGCTACACTGATGTTTTTCTCTGTTTGTTTGGTAGAGGAATTGGATCACTATGGACTGTTTTGCCTTGGATGGTTGCTTATATCAGGTATGCTGGCTATGATGGCCTTAATTTTTCCTCATATCTTCTCTCTGGTTGGTAACATGCATATAATTGTAACCTTCTCATGAAGTTTGGATTCTCATATGTATTGTTGCCCCTTGATATGATCTTAACTGAGAGCCTTCTCTTTCTTAGGTCTCTAAATTGTTTACAATATCTTTTCCCTTGAGCTATGACCATTGCCTTTGTAGTATTTTGCAAATCTCTTTGCGTTGGAACTTCATAGATGGAATGATCTTTACTCAATCAACCCAAGTACTGTTGATGTGGATCTTGCTTATCTTGACTTCTCAAAGGGATCATGAGCTACTGCTGACTACTCTTTGAACCGCTTGAGTTATATTAGTCTTATTTTGGGTCTTTTCTCATTTGCTTTTAAGTCATATTTGCTCTTTAATTTTTTTCCATTGTACTTATATGGGGGTTTAGCTCTTTAGGTTTCTTATAGCTCTGTGAGCAGTAGAACTTTGTGCTTTACCCCATTTAAGGAAATTGTATCCTTTATTTTTATGGTAATAAAATTCAAACTTTCCCTAAAAGAAAAAACCTAAACACTAAACGCCAAACCCTAAACCCTAAAAAGCTAAAAACCTAAACCTAAACTAAATAAAACCTAAAAATAAAATAAATAAAAATACCTAAACCAAAATAAAATAAAAAAATAAAATAAATAAAAACCTAAACAAAAATATAAATTTAAACCTAAACCTAAAAAGAAAATAAAATAATAAAATAAAACTAAACTAAAATAAAAAAAAATGAAAACCTAAACTAAATTAAAAATAAAACCTAAATAAAATATAAACTAAACCTAAAATAAAATAAAATAAAACTAATATAAAATAAAATAAAACTAAATAAAACCTAAACCTAAAAATAAATTTAAAAATAAATAAAAATTAAAACCTAAAACCTAATCAAACTAAAAAAGTAAACCTAAAATAAAAAAATAAACCTAAACTTAAACTAAAATAAATAAAACCTAAAGCTAAACCTAAAATAAACTAAACCTAAACCTAAACCTAAACTAAATATAATAAAATAAACTAAGAATAAACCTAAACCTAAACTAAAAAATAATAATTTAAAATAAATCTATAACTTAAACCTAAAAAATACAATAAAAACTTAAACCTAATCCTAAAAATAAAAAATAAAACCAAAACCTAAAAGATAAAATAAAAATAAAACTAAACTGAAAAATAAACCTAAACCTAAACCTAAACCTAAACCTTAAAAATAAACTCAAATAAAAAACATAAACTAAAATAAATAAAATAAAAAATAAACAAACTAAACTAAATAAAAATAAAAAATAAGCCTAAATAAAAATAAAAAAAAATAAACTAAAATAAATAAAAAATAAACTAAATAAACTAAATAAATCTAAACCTACAATTTACTTAATTAAAAAGAAACCCTAAACCTAAAATAAACCTTAAACCCTAAATCCTTATACCAAAAACCCTAAACCCTAAACGCAAAAAAACCATAAACCTTAAACCTAAGCTAAGCTAAATCCTAAACCCTAAACCCTAAACCCGATAACCTGAAACCCTAAACCCTAAACCCTACAACCCTAAACCCTAAACCCTAAACTAAACCCTAAACTCTAAACCCTAAACAATAAACCCTAAACCCAAAACCCTAAGCCCTAAACCCTAAACCCTTAAAACCCTAAACCATAAAGCCTAAACACTAAACCCTAAACCTAAACCCTAAACTTTAAATCGTAAACCTAAACCCAAAACTTATTTTGACTTTTCGGCTCTGAGTGGTTTTATTTTTGAATCTCTAGCTTTTGCTGGTCTCTAGTTTTGGGTTGGCTTGGGTTGCTACTGGTTCTGTCTTTCAAATTGCTGGTATCATCTTTGTCTACCTAGTTTTGGATGGAATGATTTTACTCGCTTTATTCTATTTTCTGCACTAGTTTATTTGTTTCCTCTCCTCTTGAACTTGAATTACTTTTTACTTATTTTTCATGGTTAGATGGGTGGCCTTTTTAGTGGAACTACTGTTCATTATTTCCTTTATGAACCTTCTTCTGGATGCTCATATGTATTGTTGCCCCTTGAGATGATCCTAAATGAGCATGAGACTTCATCTTCACAACTCTCTCTCCTTGTCCTCTCTTTATCCTTATCCTTTTTAGCTATTACTTTTGACTTTGTAGTGAGTTTTAGATTTATTCTATAGATTGGAACTTTATAGGAATGGGTTACTCAAACCCAAGTGATGTTGTTGGATCTTGCTTATTCTTGCTTTCTCAAAGAAATCATGAACTATTGCTGACTCATTCATTTACTATTTTTCAGGATTTATTTTAGTATTACATTGTATCTTTTTCTATTATGCTTTTTAGCTATTATATTTGCTCTTTTGTTTTGTTTTCTTGTATTAAAGTACTGAGATGGGAGTTTAGATCTCTGAGTTTCTTATACCTCTGAGTGGAGAAAAATTTTAGAGCTTTACTCATTTTAAGGACATTGTATCTTACCTTCTATGGTAATAAAATTCTAACTCCCCCCCCCTCCCAAAAGAACCCTAAACTCTAAACCCTAAACCCTAAACCTAAACCTAAAACCTTAAACCCTAAACTGTAATCCCTAAAGCCTATACCCTAAAACCCTAAACACTAAACCATAAACCCAAAACCATAATCTAACCCAAAAGTCTAAAAACCTTAAACCCTAAAGCCTAAACAATATAACCTAAACCCTAAACCCAAACTGTAAACCCTAAAACCTAAAAGCAGAAAACTTAAAACCCTAAACCCTAAACTCTAAATCCTAGTAATACGTAACACCTAAACCCAAAACCCTAAACCTAATCCTAAAGTACTAAAGAAATAAAAAAACCTAAACCCTAAGAATGGGTAGAACCTTGACGATAAGAACATCACTGTCAATCAGGTTCAGTCAAGATTTGGTGGTGGAGGCGAAGGTGAATGCTGTTGTTATCAGGGGTGGTGGGGGATCTAGAGGAGATGGTGGATATGGAGGTGGTGGTCGGTACAATGGTGGTTATGGAGGCAGGAAGAGCGACGGAGGTTACATCCATAGTGGTGGCGAAGGGAGAGATCGGCGATATGATGGGGATCCTGCTACTCGAGAGGCCGTGGTGGATGGAAACTACCGAAACTGAAGAATGGTCTATCCGATCTGCAGCTTATGGAACGGTGTCTTTACAGTAGAGATGATTTTAGTTATCTAAGGTTTTGGATTTCCAAGACGCTTCAATTTTATCTATGTTGTCTCTTGTGTCTTAGAAAACTTGGTGTGTTACTTGGTTGATGAAATCAAAAAGAAGAAATTTTGAATCTGAATTTATTCTCTATTTTTTAAAAAAAAACTCTAAAACTTAAACTAAAATATGAACCTTAAACCTAAAACCTAAACACAAAACCCTAAAGCCTAAACCCTAAACCCTAAAACCCTAAACTCTAAACCCAAAATCCTAAAACCTAAACTCTAAACCCTAAACCCTAAATCCTAAACCCCAAACACTAAACCCCAAACCATAAACCCTAAAAAGCAAAAAACCTAAACCTAAACTAAATGAAAAATAAAAATAAAATAAATTAAAAAACCTAAACCAAAAAAAAAACCTAAACTAAAACTTAAACCAAAACCAAAACCTAAATCTACATTGAAAAACAAAATAAAATAAATAAAATCCTAACCTAAACTATAAAATAAAAGACCTAAATAGAATAAAAACTAAACCTGAAATAAAAATAAAATAAAATAAAAACTAAATAAAAATAAACCTAAAAATATATAAAAATTTAATTTAATCCTTAAACTAAAAAAAAACCTAAACCTAAAATAAAAATAAAATAAACCTAAACCTAAACTAAAATAAACTAAACCTAAACCTAAACTATAAAATAAAATTAAATAAAAAATAAAGCTAAATCTAAACTAAAATTAAACCTTAAAATAAACCTAAAATAAAATCTAAAACCTAAACCTAAAAAAATAAAATAAAAACTTAAATCTAAACCTAAAATAAAAAAAAATAAAACCTAAACCTAAAAAATAAAATAAAAATAAAACTAAACTAAAAAATAAACTTAAACCTAAACCTAAACTTAAAAAATAAACTAAAATCAAAAAAACTCAACTGAAATAAATAAATAAAATAAAATAAAAATAAAAATAAACCTAAATAAAAATTAAAATTCAAAATAAACAAAAAAAATAAAAAAAACTAAATAAACTAACTAAACCTATACCTACTAGTTTACTTAATTTACAAAAATAAAGAAAATTAAAAATATAAAAATAAAAATAAAAATAAAAATAAAACCTAACCTTAGACCTTAAATCCTAAACTATAAAACACTAAACCCTAAACCCTATACTCTTAACCCTAAACCCTAAAACCTATAACCCTAAACTCTAAATCCTAAACCCTAAACCCTAAACCCTAAAAACCTAAAAATCTAAACCTAAAGTAAATAAAATCTTAAAAAAATTGAAAACTAATAAAAATAATAAAATAAAATAAAATAAAATAAAAACCTAAACTAAAACCTAAACATAAACCTAAACCTAAAAATAAAATAAATTAAAAAAATAAAAACCTAAATAAAATAAAATATATAAAAACCTAAACTAAACTAAAAAATAAAATAAACCTAAAATAAAAAACTTAAATAAAATAAAAATAAAAAGTAAAATAAAAATAAAATAAACCTAAAATAAAATAAAATAAAACTAAATAAAATGTAAAATTAAAAATAAACCTAAAAAAATTAAAATAAAACCTAAACCCTAAACTAAAAAAAAATAAAATAAATAAACAAAATAAAGTAAATGTAAACCGAATCTAAAATAAACTAAACTAAAATAAATAAAACCTAAACCTAAACCCTAAACTTAATAAAATAAAATAAACTAAAAAATAAACTTAAATTAAAAAAATAAAACCTAATAAACTTAAAATAAAAAACCTAAACTTAAAAATTTAATAAAACCTAAACCTAAACCTAAAAAATAAAAAAATAAACCTAAACCTAAAAAAAATAAAATAAAAAAAACTAAACTAAAAAATAAACATAAACCTATACCTAAACCTAAAAAAATATACTAAAAATCCTAAATTAAAAGAAATAAATTCATTTAAATAAAATTAAAAAATTAAATAAACCAAATAAATAGAAAAACTAAATAAACTAAATGAACTTAAACCTACCAGTTTACTTAATCTAAAAAAAACCCTAAACCTAAAAGAAACCCTAAATCCTAAATCTTCTACCCTAAATCGTAAATCCTAAACCATAAAAAATCCTAAACCTTAAACCCTAAACCCTAAAAAATCATAAACCCTAAACCCTAAACCCTAAACTAACCCTAAACCCTAAACCCTAAAGCCCTCCTTCAACCCTAATCCCTAAACCCAAATCCCAAAACCCAAAACCCCAAAACCCTAAACCCAAAACCCTAAATCCTCAAAATTGTAAACCTTAAAGCCTAAACACTAAACACTAAATCCTAAACCCTAAACTTATTTTCAGTTTTTAGCATAGGCTAGGTTATGTTTTTGACTTCTTGCTTTTTAGTTGGCCTGGTGGTTGCAACTTGGTGGTTCCTATCTTTCTGGCCTAGGTTGGCTTAGTTTTTTCAACCATGTGGCTACTATCTTCTCTACCTTGTTACTCTAGTTTCTTATGGATGAGATGGTTTTTGCTCTGCCTTTATTCTATTTTCTACATTTGTTAGTTTATTAGCTCTCTTCTTGAACTCAAATTACATTTTGCTGGTTGATTGTTTCATTTTTAAGTTGTTTAGTCATTTGTGGTTGCTCACCCTAGTTTGGCTTGGTGACTACTACTTATTGGACTTTGGCTTGAGGGCTCTTATCTTGGTTTTATTAGTTATTTCTTTGTTAATTGGCATTGGTCTGGTGCTTGCTGATGGCTGGTTCTGGTTTTCCCTAGTTTGGAGCTTAGATGGGTATTTGGATAATGGTTATTGTTGGTGTTTTGACTTTATTCTAACCTCTCTCTAGGTTATTGTGATTAGTCTCTTGTAGTTTTGTTTGGTAAGCTAGCTACTTGTCAGATTGCACTTTATTTAATGGTGCAAGATCTAAACACTCTAACTATTGGCCTTGGATGTTTGCTTGTATCGTATGTCATATGATGGTTTTGATGTTACTTACCTCTTCTCTTTGGTTGGTAGCATTACACATGATTGTAACCCTTCTTTATGAAGTTTGGATGCTCATATGTATGGTTGCCCCTTGAGATGATCCTAATTGAGCCTGAGCATTCTCTTTGTCAGCTCTCTCCTTTTCCTCTCTTAATGCTTATCCTTTTTAGCTATGATTTTTGCCTTTGTAGTGTTTTACAGATTTCTTATACAGGTTGGATCTTTTACAAAGGGAATGGTCATTAATTAGTCAACCCAAACATTGATACTATTGATCTTGCTTATCTTGCTTTCTCAAAGATATCAAAAACTGCTGCTGACTCATCTTTTTACTATTTTCAAGATTTGTTTTAGTCTTACTCTATCTTTTTCTATTATGTTTTAGTTATTTTCTCTTTTGTTTTCTTTTCTTTTTTCTAATGTACTTAGATGGGAGTTTAGCTCTTTAGGTTTTTTGTAGATGTGAGAATAATAGAATTTTAGAGCTTTACCCCTTTTAAGGACATTTTATCTTTTCCTTTTATGGTAATAAAATTCTAACTTTCCCAAAAAAACCCTAAACAATCCTAAACCTTAAACCCTAAACCCTAAACACAAACCCTAAACCCTAAACCCTAAACCCAAAACTTTAAACCATAAACCTTAAACCCTAAAACCCTCAACTCTAAACCCGAAACCCTAAACCCTAAACCCTAAACCAACCTTAAACCCTAAAAATCCTAAACCCTAAAGCCTAAACACTAAACCCTAAATCCTAAACCCTAAAAGCATAAAACCTTAAACTTTAAACCCTAAATCCTAAACCCTAAGCCTTAAACCCATAACCTTAAGACCTAAACCCTAAACTGAAAACCTAAACCTAAATGTAAAGTAACTAAATAAATTAAAAAATAAACCTAAAAACTAAAACCTAATAAACCAAAACCTAAACCTAAAAACTAAAACCTAATAAACCAAAACCTAAACCTAAGCCCTAAGAATGGGTAAATCTTGATGAGGAACATCACCGCCAACCCTCCTAGATCTGGTGGAGGTGAAGGTTGAGGTGGCGGTTATCATGGTGGTGGGGATCTCGAGGTGTCATATGGAGGTGGTGGTGGAGTAGTGGTGGCAATGGAGAGGGGATGAGGGCGAGGTCACCATGGTTGGCGAGGGAGAGATCGGGGATATGATGGTGGATCCCACTATTCGAGAGGTCAGGGTGGTTCTGATGGGAATTGGAGAAATAAGAATACCGATCCGACGTTTATGGAACTATACCTTCGTAGTAAAGACAGTTCTAGTTATCTAGGGTTTTTGATTTGCTCTATGCGTGCTCACTTTTTATTTATGTTATTGCTTGTGTCTTAGAAAACTTGGTGTGTTACATAGTTGATGAAATTGAAAAGAAGAAATGTTGAATCTCAATTTATTCTCGGTTTTAAAAAATAAACCCAAAACTCAAAACCCAAAACTAAAACCTGAACCCTAAACCTAAAACATAAACACTAAACCCTACACACTAAAAACCTTAAACCCTAAACCTCAAAACCCCAAACACTAAACCCTAAACCCTGATACCTAAAACCTAAACCCTAAACCCTAAACCCTAAACCCTAAAATCATAAAACCTAAATAAAACTTAAATAAAATTAAACCTAAAAAATAAACCTAAAAATAAAACATAAAAATAAATCAAAAAATTAAACCTAAACCCAAAACAAAAAAAAAGCCTAAACCTAAAATAAAAATAAAATAAACCTAAACCTAAACTAAAATAAATTTAACATAAACCTTAACTAAATAAAATAAAATAAACTAAAAATAAACCTAAACCTAAACTAAAAAATAAAACCTTAAAATAAACGTAAAACCTTAACCTAAAAAATAAAATAAAAATCTAAATCTAAACTAAAAATAAAAAATAAAACCTAAACTTAAAAAATAAAATAAAAATAAAGCTAAACTAAAAAATAAACCTAAACCTAAACCTCAACTTTAAAAACAAACTAAAAAAAACTAAACTAAAATAACTAAACATAAAATAAATAAACCCTAAAACCCTCACACCTAAACACTAAATCCAAAACCCTAAACCCTAAAAAGCTAAAAATATCAACCTAAACTAAATAAAACATAAAAACAAAATAAATAAGAAAACATAAACAAAAATAAAATAAAAAATAAATTAAAATAAAAACTTAAACTAAAACCTAAACCTACACCTAAAGCTAAACCTAAACTTAAAAATAAAATAAAATAAAATAAATAATTACTAAAGCTAAAATAAAAATAAAAATAAAATAAATCTAAAATAAAATAAAATGAAAACTAAATAAATACCTAATCCTAAAAAATAAACCTAAAAATAAATAAAAAATAATGTATAAACCCTAAACTAAAAAAAAATATAAACCTAAAATAAAATAAAATAAAATAAAATAAACTTAACCTAAACTAAAATAAACTAAACCTAAACCTAAACCTAAAATAAACTAAACCTAAACCTAAACCTAAACTAAATAAAATAAAATAAACAAAAAAATAAACTTAAACCTAAACTAAAAAATAAAACCTTAAAATAAACCTAAAATAAGAACCTTTAACCTAAACATAAAAATTAAAATAAAACCTAAACATAAACCTAAAATAAAAAATAAAACCTAAACCTAGAAAATAAAATAAAAATAAAACTTAACTAAAATAAAAAACCTAAACTAAAATAAACAAACCTAAAGTAAATAAACTAAACTAAATAAAAATAAAAAATAAAATAAACTAAAATAGATAAATAAAAACTAAATAAGCATAAACTTACCACTTTACTTATTATAAATAATAAAAAAATAAAAAATTTAAAATTTAAATTAAAAAACCATAACTGTAAACCCTAAACCCTAAAACTAACCCTAAACTCTAAACCCTAAAACCTAAAACCCACAACCCTAAACCCTAAACCCTAAACCCCAAACCCTAAACCCTAAACCAAAACCCCTAAACCCTAAAAACATAAAAATCTAAATGTAACTAAATAAAACCTAAAAATAAAATAAATAAATAAACCTAAACCTAAAAGAAACCTAACCTAAAACCTAAACCTAAACCTAAACCTAAACCTAAACCAAAACATAAAAAAATAAAAACATAGACCAAATCCTAAAATAAAAAAATACCTAAACTTAAAAAATAAATTAAAATAAAACTAAACTAAAAAATAAACCTAAACTTAAACCTAAAAAAATAAACTTAAGTAAAGAACCTAAAGTACAATAAATAAACCTAAAATAAATAAACTAAACTAAATAAAAATAAAAATAAACCTAGTTAAAAATAAAATATAAAATAAACTAAAATAAATAAAAAAATAAACTAAATAAACCTAAACCTACTAGTTTACTAAATTTAAAAAAAATAAAAAAAAAGCTCCCACCCTAAACCCTAAACCTAATCCAAACCCCAAACCTAAAAACCTAAACCCTAAACCTAAACCTAAAACCTAAAAAATAAACCTAATAAATAAAACCTAAATAAAATAAAATAAAACTAAACTTAAACCTAAATAAAATAAAATAAAATAAAATAAAATAAACTAAAAATAAACTAAAAATAAAATAAACTTTAAAATAAAATAATTAAAACCTAAACTAAACTAAAAAAATAAAATAAACCTAAAAATAAAAAACCTAAATAAAATAAAAACTAAACATAAAATAAAAATAAATTAAACCTAAAATAAAATAAAATAAAACTAAATAAAAACCTAAACCTAAAAATAAATCCTTAAAATAAATAAAAAATAAAACCTCAACCCTAAACTAAAAGAAAAACCTAAACCTAAATTAAACAAAATAAAATAAACCTAAACCTAAACTAAAATAAACTAAACTAAAATAAATAAAACCAAAACCTAAACAAAAAATAAACTAAACCTATACCCTAAACTAAAAAAAATAAAATAAACTAAAAATAAACCTAAAAACCTAAACTAAAATAAATAAACTAAACTAAATAAAAATTAAAAACAAAACTAAAAAATAAAATAAAATAAAATAAAATAAATAAATAAAAACTAAATAAACCCAAACCTACTTATTTACTTACTTTTTTAAAAGACCATAATCCTTAAATAAATGCTAAACCTTAAACCTAAAACCCTAGAAAGCCATAAACCCTAAACCCTAAACCCTAACACTAAACCCTAAACCTAAACCCCAAAACCCTAAACTTAAACCCTAAAAAAACCCTAAACCCCTGTAACCTAAACCCTAAACCCAAAACCCTTAACCCTACAACTCTAAACCCTAAACCATAAACCCTAAACTTTAAACCCTAAACCCTAAAACCTAAACATTAAACCATCAAAACTATAAACCCTAAAGCCTAAACCCTAAACCCTAATCCCTAAAATCTAACCCTAAACCCTAAACTTATTTTACTTTTTGGCTTGAGCTGGGTTATGTTTTTTGACCTCTTACTTTTGCTGGTTTACTAGGTGGTTGTCTCTTTCTAGCCTAGTTGTCTTAGTTTTGTTGTGGTGGTCGCTGCCTAATCTCCTTTATTACTCGATTGTTGGTGGATGAGATAGTTTCTCTAGCTTTATTCTATTTTTGCACTAGTTTGTTTTTTTGGAACTCCTCTTGAACTCGAATTACTTATTAGTTTTTCATGGTTTGATGGGTGGCCTTCCTAGTGGGAACTATTGTTGGTTGTTGCCTTTTTGAGCCTTCTTTGAGAATTTCATGCCTCTTTTTGGGGTTGCCTCCTCCTCTTGTTATTTGTTGTTGATACTTCTTTTCACTTGGTTTTTTGTTTAGTTATTCTCCTGAGATTAGCCTCAACTTAATGCAGTGTTTGCAACACATTTTATGTTATTATTATGCTTCTTATCGGGTTAGTCTTTGTTGCCGTGGAAGTTGGCTAGTCCCGCTAACTATTGCCTTTCTATGGTGGTTGTTTCTTTTGGACCTCTCTTGTGGTGCTTTTTTTTCTGCTTTCATTAGCTTCCGGATGCTTCCTTTGTTGGTTATTTATGATGGGTTGTTCTCTGGTTGACTTATGGATGTTTTACTTAGTGGTTTTGTTGGAGGAGTTTTAGTTGTCTTTGGAATCTTGGTTGGTTGATTTCTTTTCATAGTTGGTCTTTTCCTTCTTCTTGGACAATTTATTGGATCCTTTTATGTGCTTTTCGAACCTTTGTTGATCCTTTTAGATTGACTTTTAGTTTCTAGTGGTTGGTGGCTACCTTGGCCACCTTTTGTGTGGTTTTGTCTTAGTGATTTCGCCGCATTTTTATGTTTCCTTCAGTTGATGGTTTCATTTTTGAGCTATTTAGTCATTTTTGGTTGCTCACCTTGGTTTAGCTCGGTGACTGCTACCTGTTGAGACTTTGGCTTGAGAGCTCCTATCTTGGTTTTGTTGGCTATTTCTATGTTAATTGGCACTGGTCTAGTGCTTGGTGATGGTTGGATCTGGTTTTTCATAGTTTGGAGCTTGGATGGGTATTTGGATAATGGTTGTTGTTGGTGTTCTAACATTGTTCTAGCCTCTCTCTGGGTTATTGTGATTAGTCTATTATGGTTTTTGTTTAGTGGTTTGGCTGCTAGCTGGTTGCTGGTCGATTGCTTTTTGTTTAATGGTGCAAGATCTGGAACTCTATGAACTACTAGCTTTGGATGTTTGCTTGTATAAGGTGTACTGGCTATGATGGCTTTGCTCTTTGGTTGGTAGCATTACATATGATTGTAACCCTTATTTATGAAGTTTGATGCTCATATGTATTATTACCCCTTGAGATGACCCTAATTAAGCTTGAGCTTTATCGTTCTTAGCTCTCTTTTCCTCTCTTTATCTTTATCCTTTTAGCTATGACTTTGCCTTTGTAGTGTTTTGCGATTTCTTTTATAGGTTGAACTTTATAGAGGGAATGGTCTTACTTAGTCAAGCCAAGTGTTGTTGTGGATCTTGCTTATCTTGCTTTCTCAAAGGAATCATGAACTACCCGACTCATCCTTTTACAATTTTTTCGATTTGTTTTAGCCTTACTCTGTGTCTTTTTCTCTTATGCTTCTTATCTGTCATATTTCCTCTTTTCTTTTCTTTTCTTTATCTAATGTACTTAGATGGGGGTTTAGCTCTTTAGGTTTCTTGTAGCTCTAAGAGCAGTAGAATTTTAGAGCTTTACCACTTTTAAGGACATTGTATCTTTTCCTTTTATGGTAATAAAATTCTAACTTTCCCAAAAAAAAAAACCCTTAACAACCCTAAACCCTAAGCTCTATTAAAAAAAAAAACCTTAAACCCTAAACTTTAAACCCTAAACCCTAAACTAAAACCTAAACCCTAAACCTAAAAAAAACCTAAACCCTAAACCCTAAAAAGCCTAAACCCTAAAAACTAAACTCTAAACCCTAAACCTAAAACCCTAAAACCCTAAACCGTAAATGTTAAACCATAAATCTTAAAACCTAAGCCTAAATAAAAAATAAATAAATAAAATTAAAACTTAAACTTAAACCTAAAAATAAAATAAAATAAAAATTAAAAAACTAAACTAAAATAAAATAATTAAAACCTAAACTAAGCTAAAAAATAAAATAAAACTAGAAATAAAAAACATAAATAAAATAAAAATAATATATACCTAAGATAAAATAAAATTAAAATTAGATAAAAACTTAAACTTAATAAATAAACCTAAAAATAAAAAATAGAACCTAAACCTTAAACTAGAAAAAAACCAAAACCTAAAATAAAAATAAAATAAACCAAAAAAAAACATAAACCTAAACTAAAATAAACTAAACTAAAATAAATAAAACCTAAACCTAAACCTAAACTTAAACCTAAACTAAATAAAATAAAATAAACTAAAAATAAACCTAAGCCTAACCTAAAAAATAAAACTTAAAAATAAACTTAAATAACAACCTAAAATCTAAACCTAAAAAAATAAAATAAAAACCTAAACCTAAACCCAATAATAAAAAATAAAACCAAAACCTAAAAAATAAAATAAAAATAAAACTAAACTTAAAAATAAACCTAAACCTAAACATAAACTTAAAAAATAAACTCAAATTAAAAAAAATAAATAAACTAAACTAAATAAAATTAAAAATAAACCTAAATAAAAATAAAAAATAAAATAAACAAAAATATATAAAAATATACTAAATAAATAAAACAAACCTAAACCTACCAGTTTACTTAATTTTTTTTAAGAAAAAACCCCAAACCCTTAACCTAAATCCTAAAAACCCTAAACCTTAAATCATAAACCCTAAACCCTAAACCCTAAACCTACACCCATAAACCTACATCCATAAACCCTAAACCCTAAAATACCCTAAACCCTAAACCTTAAACCCTAAAACCCTAAACCCTAAACCCTAAACTTTAAATCCTAAACCCTAAACCCTAAAATACCATAAACCCTAAACCCCCAAGAACCCCAAACCCTAAACCCTAAACCGTAAACACAAAACCGTAAACCCTAAACCCTAAATAACCCTAGGGCCTAAAACCCTAAACTCGAAACACTAAACTATAAACCCTACACCCTAAACCGTAAAACTCTAAACTCTAAATCCTAAACCCTAAAAACCTTAAATTTTAAATCCTAAACACTAAACCATAAATCCTAAACACTAAACCCTAAATCCTAAATCATAAACCCTAACCGTAAACACTAAACTAAAATAGCGTAAAATATAAAACCCTAAACCCTAAACCCAAACCCTAAACCTAAACCTAAAGTAATTAAATAAATTAAAAATTCAATCTAAGCACTAAAACCTAATAAACTTAAACCTATACCTAACCCCTAAGATTGGAAAGAACCCTGACGGTAGGAACATCACCATCAATTGGGCTCATTCTAGATCTGGTGATGGAGATAAAGGCGGAGGAAATGGTTATCACAATGGTGGTGGGGGATTTGGAGGTGCTGGTGGATATGGAGCTGGTCATCGGAGTAGTGGTGGTTATGGAGTTGGGAGGAGAGATGGAGGTTACAGCCGTGGTGGTGGTAGAGTGAGAGATCTGGGATATGATGGTGCTTCCTGCTACTCAAGAGGTTGGGGTGGTTCTAATAGAACTAGAAACTGAAGAACCATCAATCCATCATGCTATGGAACTGTCTTTACAAGTAGAGATGATTCTAGTTACCTAGGTTTTGATTTGCTTGCATGCACATTTTATCTATGTTGTTGCTTGTGTCTTAGAAAACTTGGTGTCTTACTTGGTTGATGAAATCGAAAAGAAGAAATATCAAATCTAAATTTGTTCTCTATTAAAAAAAGCCACAAAGCCTAAACTAAAACTTGAGCCCTAAACCTAAAACTTAAACTCTAAACCCTAAACCCTAAACCCTAAATCCTAAACTAACCCTGAACACTATACCCTAAACCCTAATCCCCCTATAACCCTAAACCCTAAACACTATAACCCTAAACCCTAAACCTTAAATAACCCTAAATCCTAAATCCTAAATCATTAACTCTAAACCCTAAACCCTAAATACTAAACCCTAAACCCTAAACCCTAAACCCTAAATCAAAAAACCCTAAACTCTAAAAGCTTAAACCCTAAACCCTAAACCCAAAACCCTAAACCCTAAAACTATAAATCAGAA